>JBBPMY010000896.1:0-10868 GCA_038090615.1 Phylloporus gajari
CCCATTCCACGTCAGCACTGGATTTGCCCTTGACACCCTCGTTTGGCACCTCTGCAACGATCACGGGCACGCCAAGCAAGTTGTGTAGCTGCTTCTTGTCATACACTTCTTGAATCAGACGTCGGTTATTGATCATCTACAATTCGGTCAGCTCAATGTCTTGCACAATGACATCGCCTACCTCTTGCGTGACGCCCAGTATACTCGACAGTATACTCATGTCCTCAGGATTGGTCACCAACCGCAGACGATATGCTTGTCCTTCTTGTCGTGAACTCAGAATCCCAGCACGGATAAACGACGTGGCTTGCATAATCTCATAAGCCCCCGCAAACGTTTGTCGCACCTTGTAGATCCCGAACGATCCCTTGGAAATGTCGTTGGCTTAACAAAAAAAAATCAGTCACAGTGACCAACATCAAGACGCCACCTACTGATGTCAATAGGATCTTCAATCGAAAGCAACACCCCCTTGAACGAATCATACCAACCTCGTTGTCTCTTGCTGAAGTAACACCCTCCGTTTCGTATCGATATCCCGACCTCCTCATAGTTGAAGTAAAACCCATAGAGCTCAAAAAACTCCATGACGAGCACACCGAGGTTCTTTCCTGGCTCGATTTCGCCTCGCCGTATCTTTGGGTGCATCTGCAGAAAGCTGATCGCCAGGCACACAATGCTATAGCTCCCAAGTCCACCTGAATACACCTCATTCATCCCACGCTGGTTCAAAAACGCCTTGACAATGACGATGAGACACCGCAGCGCGAACCCACACCCGTGCATATCTTGTAGGAAACCGTTGACGATCTTTCCCGCCTTGACCCCGTTCTCCTGGTTGACGCTAATGTCCACATTGAGTCGACCGTAATGCGTGACAAACTTGACAATGGGTACTTTGGCTCTCGAAATGACCGTCACTTTTGGCGTGATACCCGCGTGTTTGAGTGTGTTGGCGAGCGCGTGCAACACGTTGACTTTATTGCTCCGAGCCATCGTCTCTGATTCAACCACCAAGTCGATATCCCTAGTTTAGTCAGTTGGCGTCGACGCGGTCAGAGGGAGCACACACCCACTGGGTAAATAGAGCTTGGTCTCGTAGCTCCCAAAGGGTAGAATCTTGGCGTCTGGAAAGGCAAGGGTGATCGCATTCGACACGAGCTGTATCACGAGCCCGCGTATCTCGTCTTCAACAGGCGTCGGCGACATGTAGTTTACAAACGCCTCCACCTCGCGGTGAAGCCTATACCATTGAGCAACCGACCACGTTCGTAGAGAAAACACGTACAACTCGGCCACATTGCGGCAGGCATCCCAGTCTACGAGCGACACCCACGGCGTCTGTCTTGGCTCAAACCCCGTGCGCCATCGGTCATCCTCCTCCTCGTCCAACACGTCGCGTTTCCGCTTGCTGCTGCAACTCGCAGGCTTGCCCACGTCCCACTCGCGCTCCCGCGCCTTCTCCTTGCCCTTTTCCGAGCGGGGTTTCTCAGCCCGAGGCGGGTCCTCCACCCCAAACGGTATAAAGTCGTCTCCAATCTCGGGCGATTTCGTGGCCTCGACGTGGCGCAGGGGCGCCTTGCCCTTGTCGCCGTGGCTCGACCGGCGGGGGCGTTTTGGGGCGTGGGCGGGAGGTGGGGATGGGGAGTGGCGGCTGACGCGGTGGTGGTGGTGATGTCGGTCTCGGTCCCTGTCCTTGTCTCTATGTCTATCCTTGTCTCTTGGTCTGTCTCTGTCTCTGTCCTTGTCTCTAGCTCTGTCTCGATCGCGGTCGCGGTCATGGTGTCGAGACCGCCGATGTTCGTCCCGCTCGCGATCTCGCCGAGAGCTTGGTGGTTTTTGTGGCAACGTGTTCATGGTGATAGGCGTGTTTGGGAGGGTGCGGGTCCCTCGAGGGTGGCGGCGTGCAATGTAGATGTGGTGTGGGTGTTTGTTTGATTCCAAAGCTTTTGCCAAACAATACATTTTGTCATTGTTCCATTCCTGGCTCAAGGTCTCTCTTGAGCTGCGACACATTCTGGGTGCGTAACATATTGTACCTCTACTGCTCACGCTTTGTGCGTAGGGAATCTCATATTCATGCTGCTTTGTCATAACGGATCTTGCAGCCATTAGTGATGGTGCCTCCTACTGGGTCGACCCTGCTGTGTTCTGGCTGACATGTCAGCCATGCCAAGCAAGTCATCCGGTGATGACTAGGCCACTCAGCCCTCTACTTTTCGGAGCGGAGGGCCTATGGTAAGGATAACACCGAATCCGCCATCCTCGGAATGCCGCATGGAAACCTCGTGTCGGCGTCGGCGCTCCTTCTTGTATTACTTATACCCGTCGCTTACTCGCCATCCTCTCAACCGCCTTCACATATTCTACCACCATGGCTATCACTCAAAGTAGGGATGTTATCATGTGTGTATCCATTGGATCCATTATCCGTTATGCTAAACATGTCTCTAGGGCGCAAAGAACGATCATTATTCAAGGTATGGTCGCTAGACGACGTCCTGTGTTGCATGCCTATTCACCGTTTCAGACATTCAACTCATCACGCAAGCAAAGCGTCGACGTGCATTCCCAAGACAATACTACGTCGAGTTTCGCATAGGGAATTCATATAGCACCCCGCGAGTAACCAGAGAGGCAACAGAGACGGAGAACTTTACTTTCTGGAACGATATCTTGTTCTTGTGGGTACATGTTCTTCTTCTACGGTGGAAATCTGACTGTCGCCAGTGATGGAGATTATCACTCCATCCTCGTCGTCGATATTTACAAGAAGCATCACTTTGGCAAGGACAAGCTGATCGCATCGCTCACAGACACTCTCGGCGAGGTGCTACTGAATCTGGGCGATGAGAGTGGAGGTACGAACATGATTCGTGTGGCGTGCTCTACGACTGACGTGATCTGTATGATCAAGTGCTCGAAGGGAATCTGCGAGTGGATGGATCCAATTCGGGGATCACGATCAAGTTTTTCCTCGCCGTGGAGTGACGTGGAGGCCATCGGAGCTTGGGGTCCAACTCCCGAGCTGTTGGTCCACCGAGTTCGGTAGTACCGGTGCGGCTATTATTGCCGAGGTACTGACCACGTTCATCAGCAAAGCGGACGAGTAACGTTATCGCTTGACGACTTCTCCAGCTCTTGGCCCGCTGCATTCAAGCAATCTGATTGACGGAACAGGTCAGCGCGTATCTGAGTGT
This sequence comes from Phylloporus gajari, assembly GCA_038090615.1. Taxonomy (NCBI): domain Eukaryota; kingdom Fungi; phylum Basidiomycota; class Agaricomycetes; order Boletales; family Boletaceae; genus Phylloporus; species Phylloporus gajari. Next base: position 3,201 of record JBBPMY010000896.1, read on the forward strand.
CGGCCATATGGTCTAATTTGGGATTTTATCCCGGCAAAGTGAGATTTTATCCGGGTGCGACATGCTGATGCTTGTGCTGAAGGGGATGACCCTGTTTGTCTAGACTGTCTCTGATATTGTATGTTCATCTATTGCTAATTGTCTCAATGTAATATAGACCCATTCACTTCTGGTTTGGGTTATCTTCCCTGTGAAACAAATTTGTCCTGTAAGTACTGTCACTAATCGCGTGGTAGCTACTCGGACGATATTTGCTTAGGACGATGAGTAATGTCTTGCCACTCTTTCACGATGCCGAGTCCTTCAATGAAGACAGGCAGTTCATATATGAGGACGATCCCACTCTTGATTTGAATATATCATACAAGATAGTTTCTATGCGTCGTGATAAACGCCATGATATCATCCAAGTTGATCTCGATGTCCCAAATGTAACAGATATTTTACACTCTTCCTCTTAGAGTGGGTATAAGTACCCAGGCGAATGTCGCATTGAGGACGCAGCCAATGGGGATGGGACAGATATTTTATCCCAAGAAATTTACAGGCTGTGCGGCGCGCGATTGGCCGGGCCCGGTAGCAGTGGTTAACTGCCGTGCTGAGCTTGAGCTGCACACTGGATGGGACGAACTCAACGCTAGGCAAAAAACGAGAATGACACGCGGTGGAAACCTGTACATATATATGTACAGGATGAAGGACTGCATGTACTCAAGTTAAGGAAGTTGATGGCATGGGGCAAATGTAACTAGTCTTTCTGGCATTTTCCGTCACATAGTAAGGGTACGGGACGCTTCAATTGTCGCTCGCGCTCGTTTTGACAACTAGTAAGGCTCACAATCGAAGTCCAAACGACCACATCGTTCAATGCCTTTGAACAGCATTGCAAGCTATCTCTTTTCTCGTTACAAGCAGCTTGGGAGGATTGATGATCTGAATGCGGCCATCTTTCTCGGCAGGGATGCTCTCTCACTCCGTCCATTAGGACACCCAGAGCACTCAATGTCTTTGGGTAACCTTACAGAGTACCTCTTTTCTCGCTACAGGCAGCTCGAAAGGATTGATGATCTGAACGAGGTCATCGCTCTCAGCCGAGATGCTGTCTCGTTCTGCCCACCAGGACACCCGGATCGCTCAAGGTCTTTGACCATCCTTGGAATGCATCTCTTCTGTCGGTACCATCGACTTAAGGGAGTTGATGATCTGAACGAGGCCATCGCTCTCAGACGAGATATTCTCTCATTACACCCACCAGGACATCCACATCGCTCACGGTCTTTGAATCACCTTGCGGCTTTGCTCATCCCTCGACACAAGTTGCTAGGGGGGATTGACGATTTAAACGAGGCCGTTGCTCTGAGCCAAGATGCTCTTTCACTCTGCCCACCGGGGCATCCATATCACTCGGATTCTTTGAATAACCTTGCGGTTTTCCTCATCTCTCGGCACAAGCAGCTTGGGGGGATTGACGATCTGAGCGAGGCTATCGCTCTCAGGCGAGATGTTCTCCGACTCTGCCCACCAGGGCATCCAGATCACGCAAAGTCTTTGAACGAACTTGCAAGCTATCTAGCCTCTCGGTTCGACCAACTTGAGGGGATTGACGATTTGAATGAAGCCATCGAACTCCTCCGCGATGTTCGCTCGCTTTGCCCACGGGAACATCCAAACTACCCGGCGTCTCTCAACAACCTTGCAATTAATCTCCTCTCTCGTTACAAGCGACTTGAGGAGATGGATGATTTGAATGAGGCTATTGTTCTCGGCAGGGATGCTGTCTCACTCTGCCTACCAGGTCACCCAGATCGTGCAGGGTCTTTGCATAACTGTGCAGGTTTTCTCTTCACACGGTACCGTCAGCATGGCGCAATTGATGATCTGAACGAGGCTATTGTTCTAGCTCGAGACGGTCTCTCGCTGCGCCCAGCAGGCCACCCAGATCGTTCAATGTCATTGAGCAACCTTCTAGCTTATCTTGTCTTTCGGTATGAGTTGCTTGGGGGGATTGGTGACCTGAACGAGGCCATCAATCTTAGCCAAGATAACCTCTCGCTCTGTCCACCGGGACACCCGGGCCATACAGAATCGTTGCGCAACCTTGCAAACAATCTCATGTCTCGATACAAGCAGCTTGGGAGGATCGATGATCTGAACGAGGCTATCACTCTCAGCCGAGGCGTTCTCTCACTGTGCCCACAAGGACATCCGGATCATCTCATGTCTTTGAACAATGTTGCTCATTATATCTTCTCTCGCTACTGGCAGCTGAGGGAGATTGACGATCTGGACGAGGCCATCGCTCTTAGCCGAGATGCCCTCTCACTCTGCCCACTAGGACACTCGGATCGCTCAGCAGCTTTGAAAAACCTTGCGATTTGTCTCTCAGCTCTGTACAAGAGATATCAAGAGATTGATGATATGAACGAGGCCATTCTTCTCGGCAGAGAAGCTGTCTCGCTCCACCCGCCAGACCGCCCAGATCACGCATCCTATCTGAACAACCTTACAGGTGATCTTATCGCTCGGTATGAGCAGCTTGGAGGGTTTGATGATCTAAACGAGGCCGTCGTTCTCAGTCGAGATGCTCTCTCGCTCTGCCCACCTGGCCACCCAAATCGCGCAACATCCTTGGATAACCTTGCAAGTGCTCTCAGTTCCAGGCACAGTCAGCTTAGGGGGATTGATGATATAAACGAAGCCATTCTTCTCAGCCAAGACGCTCTCGAGCTTCGCCCACCAGGTCACCCAGATCGCCCGTCGTCCTTGAGCAACCTTTCGGGCCATCTTGTCTCTCGGTACAGGCAGTTTAGGGGGATCGATGATCTGGATAAGGCCATTGGTCTCGTCAGAGACGCTCTGTCACTCACCCTACCAGAAACCCCTGATCGTTTAGCAACTTTGAACAACCTTGCGATTTATCTTATCTCTCGGCATGACCGGCTTGGAAGGGTTGAGGATATGAACGAAGCTATAGCGCTTGGCCGAGATGCCCTCTCGCTCTCCCCACTGGGGCACCTGAATCACGCGGCGTCGTTGTGCAACGTTGCAGGTTTCCTCGTTTCTCGGTACAAGGAACTTGGGGGGATTGATGACCTGAATGAGGCTATTGTTCTCTGCCGAGATGCACTCTTACTCCGCCCAACGGGTCATCCGGACCGGCCTAGCTCTTTGCTGCATCTTGCAGTTTTCCACACGCTTCGGTTCGCAAAGTTGGCCCATGTGGAGGACATAGAAGAGACTTTCAGTCTCTATGCTGAGCTGGAGCACGTTTCCCAAATAGTATCTTCCCTTGACTTGTCCATTGTAAAGGCATGGATCGAGACCGCCGAAGCATTCCATCATCCTACTACCCTTCTTGCGTACGAAACAACTCTTCGGTTACTCGGTGAACATTTGGCTGGTCTTCCATCACTACCTCAACACCTTCCTGTTCTCAAGACCCTTTCCTCATCACTTGGAGTGGATGCATTTTCAGCTTGCCTTCGCAATAAGTCTCCTAGAAAAGCAGTCGAACTCGTTGAGCAAGGTCGTGGTGTTTTCTGGAGTCAGCTCACTCGTCTCCGCTCCCCACTTGATGATGTCATTGCGTCTGGCCAAGAGGGAATGGCATTGGCAGACGAATTCACACGTCTGACTTCACACATTCGCATCGCTCTCCGTTTACCTGGTGCAGACCAGCATGACCGAGTCTGCCATCACAACCTGGAGCTGAAAAAGGTGGTGTCCAAGATTCGCGAGTTACCCAATCTCTCCCGATTTCTTCTTCCTACCCTCTTTTCAGATCTCCAACGTGCTGCTAGTGGCGGGCCTGTTATCATCGTGAACGCTAGCCAGTTCAGTTGCGATGCACTTATCGTATTTGTCGACAAGGATCCCGTTCACATTCCGCTTCCAGTCACGAGGGCAGAGGTTCAGGGATTGTCATCAAAGCTTCGTGACTTGACTAAGCTTGCAAAGACGGAAGAGCCGATGGAAATGGAACGTCATTTTATGACCTTTTTGCGGGAACTCTGGGACGCTGTGGTTTCTCGCATCATCCTCTTTCTCAGAACAGCATGCCCTCTTCAGTCCCGCATTTGGTGGTGCCCTACCGCCGAATTCTCTCTTTTGCCATTGCACGCTGCCGCTCCGTACAGAAAGGGCGAAAAGGGTGTTCCACAACTCTTTATTTCTTCTTACACCACCACTCTAAGTGCCCTCATTCGTGCCAGGGGATCACTAAATTCTACGACTCACAGGAGACGCTTCGTTGCCATTGGTGAGGCGCAAGCCCCCGGCTCAAATAAACTCGTTTGCGTCAGTACCGAACTGACCGACATTGGTCGACTCGTAGATGGTCTCGCAACGTTCTCGCGCATTGAAGGAGAGGATGCTTGCGTTCCCAATGTCGCTGACGAACTGGGCAAGAACGAATGGGTGCACTTTGCTTGTCATGGCATCCCAGACCAGGACCACCCGTTCGAGTCTGCTTTTGCTCTCCATGATGGTTCATTTACAGTCCAGCATATCATCCAATGCAACCTACAGAACCCGGAATTCGCGTATCTGTCCGCTTGCCACACGACCGTTGGGGACCAGGAGAGCCCGGACGAGATGATCCATCTCGCCTCTGGGATGCAATTTGCCGGATTTCGTTCTGTCATTGGGACCATGTGGGCAGTGGATGACGCTCAGACGAATAAGATCACATCTGTGTTTTACAAGCATATGATGAACGAGTCGGGATGTCTGGATTATACCCGTGCAGCGCTGGCGTTACGGAAGACGATGAGATCGGTCGATATACCCATGGATCAGCGCATTCTTTATATACACCTTGGTGCTTAGTTTTGCACCGTGCTACTCGCGTTCTGTTTTGCTTTCCGCTATTTGTCTGTACTTACCCCGTGTTTGGTCGCCCCCTTATTCAATGGATGGTGGACAGGATTCGTCACCAATCGCAGACGATATGTTTATCCCTCTTGCCGTGAACTCAGAATCCTAGCACGGATAAACAACACGGCTTGCATGATCTCATAAGCCCCCACAAACGTTTGTCGCACCCTATTGGTCCCGAACGATCCCTTGGAAACGTCGTTGGCTAAACCCAAGAAAATCAGTCGTAGTCATCAACATCAAAACACGACATACTGATATCAATGGGATCTTCAATCGAAAGCAACACCCCCTTAAACGAATCATACCAACCTCGTTGTCTCTTGCTGAAATAACATCCTCCATTTCGTATCGATATCCCGACCTCCTCGTAGTTGAAGTAAAACCCATAGAGCTCAAAAAACTCCATGACGAGTACACCGAGGTTCTTTCCTGGCTCGATTTCGCCTCTCCGTATCTTTGGGTGCATCTGCAGAAAACTGATCGCCAAGCACACAATGCTATAGCTCCCAAGTCCACCTGAATACACCTCATTCATCCCACGCTGGTTCAAAAACGCCTTGACAATGACGATGAGACACCGCAGCGCGAACCTACACCCGTGCATATCTTGTAGGAAACCGTTGACGATCTTTCCCGCCTTGACCCCGTTCTCCTGGTTGACGCTAATGTCCACATTGAGTCGTCCATGATGCGTCACAAACTTGACAATGGGCACTTTGGCCCTCGAAATGACCGTCACTTTTGGGGTGATGCCCGCGTGTTTGAGTGTGTTGGCGAGCGCGTGCAACACGTTGACTTTATTGCTCCGAGCCATCGTCTCTGATTCAACCACCAAGTCGATATCCCTGCTTTAGTCAGTCGGCGTCGACGCGGTCAGAGGGAGCACACCCACTGGGCAGATAGAGTTTGGTCTCATAACTCCCAAAGGGCAGAATCTTGGCGTCTGGAAAAGCAAGGGTGATCGTATTCGACACGAGCTGTATCACGAGGCCGCGTATCTCGTCTTCAACAGGCGTCGGCGACATATAATTTACAAACGCCTCCACCTCGCGGTGAAGCCTATACCGTTGAGCAACCGACCACGCTCGTAGAGAAAACACGTACAACTCGGCCACATTGCGGCAGGCATCCCAGTCTACGAGCGATACCCACGGCGTCTGTCTTGGCTCGAACCCCATGCGCCATCGGTCATCCTCCTCCTCGTCCAACCCGTCGCGTTTCCGCTTGTGGCTGCGGCTCGCAGGCTTGCCCACATCCCACTCGCGCTCCCGCGCCTTCTCCTTGCCCTTTTCCGAGCGTGGTTTCTCAGCCCGAGGCGGGTCCTCCACCCCAAACGGGATAAAGTCGTCTCCAATCTCGGGCGATTTCGTGGCGTCGGCGTGGCGCAGCGCCTTGCCCTTGTCACCGTGGCTCGACCGGCGGGGGCGTTTTGGGGCGTGGGCGGGAGGTGGGGATAGGGAGTGGCGGCTGGCGCGGTGGTGGCGGTGGTGGTTATGACGGTCTTGGTCCCTGTCCTTGTCTCTATGTCTATCCTTGTCTCTTGGTCTGTCTCTGTCTCTGTCCTTGTCTCTAGCTCTGTCTCGATCGCGGTCGCGGTCATGGTGTCCAGACCACCGATGCTCGTCCCGGTCGCGATCCCGCCGAGAGCTTGGTGGTTTTGGTGGCAATGTGTTCATGGTGATAGGCGTGTTTGGGAGGGTGCGGGTCCCTCGAGGGTGGCGGCGTGCAATGTAGATGTGGTGTGGGTGTTTGTTTGATTCCAAAGCTTTTGCCAAACAATACATTTTGTCATTGTTCCATTCCTGGCTCAAGGTCTCTCTTGAGCTGCGACACATTTTGGGTGCGTAACATATTGTATCTCTACACTATGCTGCTCAAGTTTTGTGTGTAGGGAATCTCATATTCATGGTGCTTTGTCATGATGGATCTTGCAGCCATTAGTGATGGTGCCTCTCGCTGGGTCGACCCTGCTGTGTTACGGCTGGCATGTCAGCCATGCCAAGCAAGTCATCGGGTGATGACTAGGTCACTCTGCACTCTACTTTTCGGAGCGGAGGGCCTATGGTAAGGATAACACCGAATCCGCCATCCTCGGAATGCCGCATGGAGACCTCGTGTCAGCTTCGGCGCTCCTTGTATCAAGTACTTATACCCGTCGCTTACTCGCCATCCTCTCAACCACCTTCACATATTCTTTCACCATGGCTATCACTCAAAGTAGGGATGCCATCATGTGTGTATCCATTGGATCCATTGTCCGTTATGCTAAACGTGTCTCTAGGACGCAAAGAACAATCATCATTCAAGGTATGGTCTCCATACTACGTCCTGTGTTGCATGCCCATTCACCGTTTTAGACATCCAACTTATCACGCAAGCAAAGCGTCGCCGTGCATTCCCAAGACAATACTACGTCGAGTTTCGCATAGGGAATTCATATAGCACCCCGCGGGTAACCAGAGAGGCAACAGAGACGGAGAACTTTACTTTCTGGAACGATATCTTGTTCTTGTGGGTGCATGTTCTTTTTCTACGGTGGAAATCTGACTATCACCAGTGATGGCGACGATCACTCCATCCTCGTCGTCGACATTTACAAAAAGCATCACTTTGGCAAGGACAAGCTGATCGCATCGCTCACGGACACTCTCGGTGAGGTGCTGCTGAATCTGGGCGATGAGAGTGGAGGTACGAACATGATTCGTGTGGCGTGCTCTACGACTGACGTGATCTGTATGATCAAGTGCTCGAAGGGAATCTGCGAGTGGATGGATCCAATTCGGGGATCAC
>JBBPMY010000897.1:0-10862 GCA_038090615.1 Phylloporus gajari
GCTCATGAGCACGTTGCGTGAATACATGTTGCTAGACGGTCCTGACAAGCTAGAAACGCCTTGGAAAAAAGGAGATGCGATGACCGTCTCCATCGACGCATCAGATTCGAAAGGTATGTGTGTACTTTGGTCTGGACGGTGTCGTGACTGCGGCTCAACGTCACACTCCCAGATATAATATGCAGAAAAGAGTTCAACATGGAAGTACACGTTCTTGACGAGTTTGTCAAGGCACACTCTCCCAATAGATGGATTGAACCTTTGAAGATCCCATGGCTGTCTCGTTGGAAAAGATCGTACAACATCCCTCCGACGAGATTGAAAGAAATATATTGCATCATGCCCCTTTTGGCGTTCCACACCAACTCGTTTGGCAAGACGTCAGACAAGAGCGAGGCCCGCTGGCGCAAGGAAACAATAATCACAGCCATCTTCGAATATTGTGCGATACAACGATACAGGGTCTCTTTGCTTGCATCCACGGTGTCTGCGTCAGCTGCCATCCGTCTTCTCATCGAGTGTGTGTTGGCTGAATATATGTCCGACGGCAAAGGCGTCGTGTTGCAGGACGGCTCTTGAACGTTGACGTGGGCAGACGGCATCGTATATGACAGAGACGCCATCTCGAAGCTGGAATTCGAGATAAAAAACGAGAACGTTCGCACCTCAGAATCTTTCACAAAGAGAAAGCACACGGACTGGGCACAGAAGGTTGTCCATGCAGTCGAACACTGTCCCTTGGCTTGGATGACGGCACCAGGAGACGTTGTCGCTCCAGGAAAGCCTCAGGCCGTCACGAGTGAGGTTGCAGACGCTCTCGAGAGATTGCTATCCGTGAGCACGCACCGTCTGTCGTTGATCCTATCTCACGTGTGTTTCGTCCCATGATAGGTTCTAGAACAGAACTCGTTCCATGCACGTTTCCCCAATTGTGACGACATGGACATGGACAAAGACGACGTGCTTGCCATCAATTTCCTACACAAACGGAATCCGTCAACATCCACTCCCCTCGACGACGTTATTGTGGACAAAGACGATGACGCCATTGACGATGACAAGGACGAGGATGAGGATGAGGACGAATTGCCTGAAGAGGGAGATGAGGCATCCGCTACGAAAACGAAAGGAAAGGCCAAAGTAAGACCAAAGAAGTCAAAGAAATCAAAGAGAATCGGCTTCTCTGCCGACAAACGCAAATTGATCTCGTGTCTGTTCATTGCCAGCCAGACCAACGACGTTCTTGCAACACTTGGACAGGCATTATTCAAGAAAGATGTTCAATCACGACTGTCTATGTCGAATCTCGCACGTGAGTTCCATGTATCATTTTACTGCATATCGTTATCTCTTTCACACTTTATCTAACAGAGAGATCGACTGCATCCACACATTCTCAGCCTTCTGTTCAGTGTACACCATCCAATCCGCCGACTGTAAATGCTGTCGAGCGTCCTCGTCCTTGTCCTGTACAAAAACCACTTCCACGACAAGACAACCTCCATGGCTCTGACGCACACATGATGGATGGTAATACCAAAGACGTGTCTGCACACCTACCTGCAGAACCAACCGATTCGGACACAGATGATCCTATTGCAGCAGATAGCACCATGGAAAGTGCTATGGAGACGGATGGTAACGAAGGTTCTGCCTATGCGTGGAACAACCCTCCGTTCACCCAACGTCCTGTCAACCTTCCTTGTAGCTCTCACGACACAGACGACACAGACCCTGTGTCCTCCAACGTTTCCCCCGCATACTCCACGTCAGAGCTGATCCCAACCCAACCGCTTACACAACCTATCCCAACCCCTCTCCAGAATTCTGACGATCACATGGATGTAGACCAAGGTATGTCGTGAAAATGCCGCGTCCATTACACTTGTCTTGCCCACGGTGATTTCATATGTTTATTACTGTCCGAGAACATGCCTCCTTCAGTTTATTCGCTTGTTTCGTGTACCGTTGTGTCACGTCTTGTGTATTTGTTTCATGTCCGTCCTTGTGTGTTTAGAAGTCCAAGACTTCCAAGGTCGCAGGATGGGCTCTAGTGGGAGTTACTCACTAGGGTAGGCACAGCGTAGGCGGTGCTTAGGTATAGCACAGAACAGAGGATGGAGATTCTGTTAGAGGAGCGTACATGTAGGGAGCTCCTCCTTATATACAGTACAGGATTGTTTGTACGTGTGTATAGTAGTTCTAAATAAATAGAACAATAGTAGCCAATGGCAGTAAAGGCTCTTATCTGAGCCAATAGCATTAAGAACGCTTATCGTACTAAAAGTACTAGCCAATAGCAAAACATGAGCAGTGTCAGTATCAGTCAGCATGAGTAATAAAGTATCAGTCATCATGATAAGGATGAGTAATGAATGTGAAATCATGATGACGTTAATGATAAGAAAGATAAGCTGACTGATATAGAATGTCTGATAAGATTAGATAAGATAAGACATTCTCAACACTTCTCCTCACTGTTCATGTATGGGACAGTGCAAGGTTAGATTCCGTAACCCCTCTAGGAATTTTACCTTTCCTAGGTTCTTTGTAAAGATATCCGCAAACTGTTTATTTGTTGGAACATAGAAGAGTTCGACTTCATTGTTCTCGACAGCTTCTCTGATGTAATGTTGAGGAATCCGAATGTGCTTCGTTCTTCCCTCTTGAACTGGGTTGGGTGCGATGAATATCGCTCCTTGATTGTCTACGCACAATGGTACGTGGTATAATTTTATTCCCAGTTCTCCGAAGAGGTTTGTGATCCATTGGATCTGTTTTGCACATTCGGTCATTCCGCAGTACTCGGCTTCCGTAGAAGAAAGCCGGACTCTCTTCTGTCTTCTTGACAGCCAAGAGACGATGCCATTTGCCAAGAACATGGCATAGCCAGTGGTTGATCGTGATGTGTCAACATCACCGGCCCAATCCGTGTCTGAATATGCTATCAGACCAGAGTTATCTCCTCGGCCATCATACTTGATGCCAAGGGTTTGTGTGTGAGCAAGATAGCAAACTATCTGCATTGCCTTCTGAAGATGCTCTTCGGTAGGATTGGAAGAGAATTGAGACATCTTTATAACAGAATAGGCAAGATCTGGTCTGGTGCCAAGCATAATGTAAAGCAGTGATCCGATCACAGATTGATATTGGCTTCGTAGAGAAGGATTGATATCTTTATCATTGATCCTCGGGGTATACCCGGTGGGTAAAGGAACGAATGTTTCCTTGCAGTTCTCTAAACCAAAGCGCTTTACCACTTTCAGCGCATATGATGTTTGGTCCAGGACTAAAGTCCGCTTTTTGCGGTCTCTCGTGATCCTCATGCCAAGATACTCTTTGGCTTCTCCAAGATCACGGGATTCCCATTGTTTCATGAACCTTTTCTTGTGAGTGAGAACTTGTGTTCTATTACTGCCCAGAAAAAGTGCATCGTCAACGTAAATGATAATGATGATAATATCCTTGCCAATGAATTTAAAATAAATTCCTGAGTCCGAAACGCAACGTTTGAACCCGAGTTGAACCAAGGACTGGTTCAGCTGCTTGTTCCATTGAAGCGCAGCTTGCTTCAAACCATAGATGGCTTTCTTCAACCGACAGACCTTAAACTCCTGACTCTTCACCACAAATCCTTCCGGTTGCGTCATGTATATTTCTTCGTCAAGTTCCCCAAAAAGGAAAGCAGTCTTGACATCCAACGCTTCCATTTCGCAATCATTGAGAGCAGCCAGTGCGAATAGAAGTCGAACGGTTTCAAACCGTGCTACTGGTGAAAAGGTTTCTTCGTAGTCTATTCCAAAAATTTGAGTAAACCCCTTTGATGGTTTTGCGTCCTTTTGGTAATTCTACCAGTTCCCAAACTTGTCTCTCCTTTAAAGAGGAAATCTCGTTTTTCATTGCATCATTCCACTCTTTTTGTTCGTCTCGGGGCAGTTTAGCTATATCACGGTATTGTTTAGGAATAACTCGATCAGATGATTGAACGGCATGAGATAGATGAGACCTGAACCAAACATTACTGTATAGGTTCTCCATGTCGTCATCGTCTTCAGGATTATCCTGAGGTGGTTCGACTGGATGTGGCTCCTCCTGATCCTCTTCGATTGGATCTAGGCCTTGTCTTATCTCAGATTCAATTTGCACAGGATGTCGTTGTCCATATGCATTATCTGGTATGAATCTGGGTATTGGTACTCTAGCGGATCTCCTCTCATGTCTCTGCTCTGCAGGTTCTCGAACATTTGTTCGTTCTTCTCTCATTGGTTGATAATGACGAGGTCTAGCTCGAAATTCCACCAATGATTCATCTTCCCTTTGTCTGGGAGCATACCAGTTTCTCCGTATAGAGTCTGGGATTCTCCACACCAGTGATGGTGGTGTGGGTGGAGTAGGAGGAGAATCACGTGCTAGATACCGTTTATGTTGATGTCTGTCATCAATAGATGATCTATGACCTGCATCAGGCTCTCGGCGTTTAATCCCAGGTCGTGTGGGAGTTAATCGTTGTTCTGAGGGAGGTTGTTCTGGAGAAGAGAACTCTCGTTCTAGATCTTCTCCAAAGTTTTCTTGTTTGGGTGATTCTCTTCTAGAACTCCTTCTAGAAGGTTGATGATCGTTGTTATCGTCATCATCATCTCCATTATCTCCATTGTAATCCAACCAATTATATCCTTGATATGGATCAGGAGGTGGAGGCGGCTCAGGTGGTCCTCCACCTGGTTCATAGGGGACTCGGAAGTATTCATATCTTTCCGGTGATCTTGCTCTAGGCGGTTGATCTAAATCCTCATCGGATTGATCATTATCCATCATTGGAATAGGGGCAGGTCCGTCAACCTGACTTTTGGAACATCGCAGAAATCTTTCTTCATCGAAAGTGGCATTAGTTGACACAACAACTCGGTGTTTGGTACTTGACCAAAAACGCCATCCTTTCGTGTTGGGCTCGTATCCTATAAACATCATCTCCTCGGATTTGGGTGACAATTTGTCAGGCCTTTGTTCGGGAGGAATAAAGACGTAGGCTTTGCAGCCGAAGACACAGAAGTAAGAAGCATCTGGTTTCTTTCCATCTCCCTTGAATAATTCAACAGGGGTTTTCCAATCATGACGATGCATGGGTTGCCTGTTATAGATGTGGACAGCTGTTTCCACAGCATCTTGCCAGAATGATTTAGGCAAGCAGGCATGATGGCGCATAGCCTCTGCTTTTTCCAGTATGATTCGATTGAATCTCTCAGCTCTTCCATTCTGCTGAGGAGTGTGAGGGACGGAAGTCTGATGAGTTATCTCTCTGGAAGTGAGGAACGTTTGAAACTCTCGACTTGTGAATTCCCCCCCTCGGTCCAAACGGACGGAGACTAATTTGTTCCCCGTGAAGGTTTCGGACCATGAAACCATATTAGAAAAGTGCCGAAAGGTATCCGACTTGACCCGCAAGAAGGAAACCAAGGCATAACTCGTGTGATCATCAATGAACGTGAGAATGTACTTCGCACGTGATCTCGGTTCGGTTGGCATTGGGCCTACCAAATTGGTATGAACCAGTTCAAGTGGGCGAGAGGCCTGCTTCGATGACCCAGGAAAGGATCTATCTGGCATCTTTCCAATAGAACATCCCTTGCAAGGGGATGTATTGGAAGAAGGATTTAGACGAGGAATGCCAGTTAGATTTGTGTGTGCATGACGCAAAGTGTTTCGAGAGGTGTGGCCCAATCGTTCATGCCACAATCGCTGAGATTGAATGTCCGTGAGAGAAGTTACAGAGCCTATCACTGGAGTAATCTGTGATGACTGAAACCAGTGAAGGTTGTTAGTGGGTGATGAGGCAGTTGCCCGAATCACTTCACGTCCTCTCTTGTTCCAAATACTGGATCCTGTATTTGTTATCTCACAGCGAAAGCCGTGGTTTGTTAACGCTGGAACAGATAATAAGCGGCTGGTAGAGTGTGGTGCGAACCAAACATCTTTTAATGTCACTATTGAGGGCGAAATAACGCCGTCGGTTTGTGTGACAAGTACGGTTCCCGGACCATACATGGGAAATAATTCCCCTGTCGCTACTTTGGCATTGCGAATTTGTCCTCCCAAATGGACGAAATCGTCGACAAATGGGGATATGTGATCTGTGCATCCACTATCAATCATCCAATGGGATTTCTGCCATTCTGACTTCTCATTGGTCTCTGGAGAATTATCTCCCAGGTAGTAGCAAAGGTGCTCGTTGGATTCCTCATCGTAGTACATCTCTCGATCTGGATCCAAGTAGTCCAATCTCTGTCTCTCATAGACAGGTGCTCGAGGAATTCTTTCTCTTGAAGGAAGTATTCCTTCGTGAGTACCTCTCCCTTCTGACAGATTAGGTAGTTGTTGTGAGCTACCCAATCTCTCAGAGTGGGGTGCACCATAAATAGAATGGGCATGAGCTGAAGCGTGAAAAGCTTCGGTAGAAGTGTAAGGTACGGGAGAAGGTTTAAATATACTATCGTGATTAGAAAAATGGTTCGTTTGAGAAACAAGTCCTCCAAGAGAAAGAACCACCTTTTTGCCTTTGCTTCTCTTCTCGGATGGTCTCGAAACCACTGGTTTCGGAGTAGGTTCTCGATCGGATAATACGATCGGTTCGTCTCGATCAGATTTGATCGGAATCCGAGAAGGTCCTGCTCTCTCTTCCATCTCGGAGTCAGAAAGAGGAGTGGCATGGAAAGGAAGGACGGATTTCATCCATACCTTGATCATCATTTTTACCTCCAATCTGCCACATGTTGAAGTCTTCTCCTTCAACATTTTCTGCGGCGACAGGCCATTCTGGAATTTCCTCATTCCAGTCCATTTCCTGTGCTTCATTCAATTGGTCAGTTTCGTTTTCCTCATCAATTGCTACATGATGGATGAAACCTTGTTCTCCTTCCACTGCATGGGCAGCGCCCTGCGGTGCCTTTCCCTTTCCTTTGTTCTGCTTCCTGAACTCGAACCCTGCGCGGCTTGCCTCCTTCTTGGCTTGGAAGGAGTTGGGTCTCCTCTGGAATTTGGCTCAACCTTTCGGTCCATTGTTTCCAGAGGGTTGGTTCTGAGAAGAACCTGAAGCCTTATATGGGCGCCATTTGTTAAAAGAAGGGGGTCCCTTCTTTATCACATTGGTTTGGTTCGCAGAACTTACCTGGTTTGTGTTCTGCGACGTAGAAGCTACGTTTGTCTCCACATTTGTAATGCGGGATTTGAGCCTATGTCTCGATGACATCATCGAGACCTCTGCCAAGATCTTGGTTGTTATGGTATCGACCGTGAATTGAGCTTGTTCAGTGGTTAAAGCCACCGTTGAGCAGAATGTATACATTTCTGCAGGCAGGCGCTCAAGAATAAACATAGCTCTGAACGATTCAGGAAGATTAAGTCCTGCACTCAGGATCTGATCGAACAAAGAAGTGAGGCGATTTATGTCCTCACTAGCTGTTCTCGGGTTGATGTGAACCCGGTTAGCCTGATGGAACAGATGGAACTGTCCGGCTAAGCCTACAGACGAGAATAGACTTCTCATCTTTTCCCACAATGCTTTCGCAGTGGAGGCTTTAACAGCTGCATCTGTGTAGTCATACGTGACGTGATGTATAAATGCATCACTAAGGGTATTGGCAATGATGCCGCAAACCCTTTTATCGATGGCTTCCCATTTGGGTTGATCACCAGCCACGGTACCAACCCAGGTAACGGTGCCATCGATCCACTGCCACACAGGTAAGGATTGGAGAACAGATTGAAGACGCACGCTCCATATAGGATAATTGGATGGTCTTTTCAAGATTGGGACACGAGCGATGATCGTGTTATCGACTTTGAAGTCGTTGTTAATAGCTAAGGCAGCCATTTATAGAAAGTGGATGAGATCTGCAAAGCCATAATCAGCAAACAGATCGATATATATATGATCAATTAAATGAAAAGATGTTTGATGCCCCTCTGGTATCTTTATCTCCGGTGGAGTCAAGAATCCGTTCTCGTCATCAGTTTCCGGGAGTGGTATCTGATGCGGCAAGAGAAGACCTAGATCTCTTTTTCTTTTCCAGTACTCGAATCTTCTTCGCTCCCTTTTATTAAAACCTTTCGGTTTAAGGGAGTTCCAGTGTTCCGTTCTGTCATGTTTCGTTAGCGCACTGGACTCTTTTGAAGGACTAGTATACGAAAGTGGATTGGCAGAATGTTTTTCTAGAACAGTGAAGTTAAGTTGTTCGAAGAAATGTACATTTCGTATAGTAATAATTCTTTTGTCTTTGACAAAAGATAAAGTTTTGTCTCCACTTGTTTCAAATGGGATAATTGGAGTTTCATTCCAAGCATTAAGTCCTGCAAAAACGATAAAGGGTTCTTCATAATCTCGAGAATAACTATGACTATGAGAAGAGTCCAGTGGCCAAGAAGCATAAACAGGAACACTACCGTAGATTCTAAGTACGTCTGCGAACTCGGCGTTGTGCTTCGCCTTGTTCAGCAGCTCTTCTCTTTCTGAGTCGGTTAGCTCGGGAAAGGAACTCAGCTCTTCCTCGGTTACCTGCTTTGATAGTGAGGGCTGAGTAGACATCGTCCTCGGTGTTTGTCCCTACAGAGTCCTTGATCAGTTTCCTGATCATGTTATGTCTCTTCCAAATCTCGGGGTAAGTCTGCTTCAGACTATCCTGGTGCTCCTTATCGAAAAGACGATTCCACGTCCTTACGTCCATTCCCTTTCTCCGCCTGTACTCTACGGCGGGTTCACCTCGGTACCAGCCTCCGTCAGCTTCGTCCAGCCACAAGTCCTCATTGAAGACGATATTGGGCTTCTTCGATTTCATGAAATAAATATTAGCCCAGTTAGGCGGAAATAGATCGCATCTGAAAAGTTCCCAGCCCTGGTCCTTCACCACAAACGATCGTTGGTCTTTGTAAGATGCGGAGGGGAAAGCCCATCCAGCACCCTCATAGGCCTGGCCTATGGTCTCGTCCCAGTAGCTAAGAGTGCATACTGGACGGCTTGCTCCAGACTCACAAGTCTGGATTCTGAAAGGGAAGACCATCCAAGGCGACCTCGGAATGAGGTCCCTCAGGATCGCTAGCTGATGGTTCGGGTAGACCGGGTGGATCTCCCACGTTACCAGTCTCCGTGGTGAGATCTCGACGTCCCTCATCTCTGGTCCCTGGAGTTGTAATGGGGCTAGGGGTGGGAGCTCGTGGTAGTGTGCGAATCCCAGCACCTCGTCTTCTTGAAATACTAGGATGAATGGCGGTATCGTTTCCATGGTAAGATGCACTCGCAGTAGGGAGTCCATATCCCATGGCCTCAGTTCGGTTAGCATCTCGCCTGAGGGTATTTGTATGGCGTACACCCCTTGGGTAGCTGCTAAAGGCGCTCCACCCAGAGCGGCGAGGCGCAGGAGCTGGAAGTGCTCCGCTGGTCGGATCGGAGCTGGAGCTTCGATCGCCGAGACTGGGGGTCCCAGGAAGTACTGGAACCAGTTTGGGTACGGGAGTATGTGCTGGTTCATTAACAGCACTGGTGGCGAGGGTGGTCGCTCCACTATCTGCGGCATCTGCGGGGGATCTATGTAAATTGATTGGAGATCGGGGGACGAAGCCCGAGTCGGAGGGTAGAGGAGGTCTGGTAGTTCGTCTGAAGGGATCAGATTCTCCTTGTCTGATCCTTCAGTCTCGCTCCTGTTGAGCAGCTGAGATGAGCCAGGCAAACAGCCTGGTATTGAGCTGTCGTCACTCCTGCTCGAGTCGGTTGACCTCTTCCTCTTCATCTTCCTCGGAACTGGGAGTTGCATCCTTGACAGCCCTAGGAATTGGTATTGAGGAGGGGCGAGGCCAGACTGGGGAGGAAGTGAGACCAGGTTCGTAAACAGGTCTGGAAGAGAAGGCGGGGTCGAGTGAAGGCTCGGGAGCGTTGTCAACGAGGCGACTGGAGTATGTGGAGTCGACCCTTGGTTCTGGGTCATGGATGACGAGGGGGTCGAGATGACGTTCTGCATATCGAGGAGGCTCGGTAAGCACAGTGACGATTGGCTCTCTTGGAGGTGCGATGGGAGATCTAAGGGAAGGACTGGTATCGTTCCTAATGATTCTGTAGAAGTCAAAAGGTGCCAGTTGGTGATCAGTGAGATCGCGTGATCCACATCTGACGACATCAGTCTCACCGTGGCGGTGGATCTCTCCTTGCTCAATGGCTCCAAAGCAACGAGGGCAGGGTACTTCAAAAGGTACACCTGGTGGAACTATGTGAGTGTGTCTCACTAGTCTGGTACGAGTTTCGTACCGAGGGGGTCTACCTGGAGGTACAGGTGCAGGGTCTCTCTCCAGTGGAGAGGTTAGCACAAAAGGTCTTTCGGATTCTTGTCTCACCTCTTGTTGAGGTGGAGATAGAGCGTCTCGAGGTTGATTTTCCTCGGAATGGGAGTTTGATAACTCTTGTTCACTTACTGAGGGTGGTACTGTTCTAGAAGAAGCCACCGTCAGCATGAGCTCATGCTGATGAGTAGCAGACTGTAAGTGTGCTATCATAATCAGAGCCTCGGATCATCTCCGGAACAAAGTGAAACCGCTTTGAAAAGTGAACAATAAACAGTTGGCCATTAGCTCAACCATTACTGCCGCTATCAGACCATCATAGATCTGAGTGATCAGCGTATAAAGAAATAACAAGTCCAGCAACCACCACAGCTGGCCACACAAGACGGCGGGAGGCATCGAAGGTGCTAGCAAAAGACGGGCTCCGCTTGTCTAAGCAGGGCTCATAACCTTTAGAAGTCCAAGACTTCCAAGGTTGCAGGATGGGCTCTAGTGGGAGTTACTCACTAGGGTAGGTGCAGCGTAGGCGGTAGCCAAGTGTT
>JBBPMY010000898.1:0-10860 GCA_038090615.1 Phylloporus gajari
CCGCATATATGCAGCATATTCTTCATCGCTTTCGGATTCAGTTGCACTGTCATCAACAACCTCAGCTGTCGAGGATTAGATGATTCAAGTACACTCCAAATAGTAACATACCATTTTTTGTCACATTCGTCGAAGGACTCTTAGTGGGAACGATCACAGAACTTGCCGACTTTGTAGCTTTAGTGGAGTTGATGGTGATTGTCGCCTCATTCTCTAGGACTGGCTGGGGTTCGAATGTAGGAGAGGGTCTGACGACAATAGACTACAGATCCAATTCACGATCATGATATGAGAGATAGGGCAAAGTACGTACCAGTGGACCAGGGAAGTCCAGGGTGAACGTGAAACGATAGACTTCTTCATACTTGAGGGGTATCTCCAGGATGAACTCATTCCCGAGTAGCTCCATGATACGTTTTCTTGCCAACATCGTGGACACAGAAAGAGTTTGTGTCTTGCTTGCATTAGAAGTCTTCGTCGTGACTGACAGCATTGCAAAGTCGAAGTCGGTCACGCTGTGACCTCAATTTTCCCACAATTTGACTTGATGGGGATAGATTGAGATCTTCGCTCTTAATTCCCACCCTCACCATGCCCTTGCATCGCCTTGAACACGACTCTGACAGCTCTTCATCCTCAGACTCGGATTCAAGCTTACTCTCTAGGGAACCAGCTAAGAAGAAGAAGAATGCTCAAAAGAAGAAGAAAGGAAAAAAGTGAGTGACTTTGGATATATTGCCACACTGATAATTATGGCGAACCTTAGGGCAACGGATCAGTCATCCGACTCGGAAAAGCCAAATACAGCAAAGCCAAAGCCAGCCAAGGCCGATTCAGACAAAGTCATTTCTTGGAAATGATATGTCTGCGTTTTGTCAAATATCTTGCTTTGTCTGATTGAGAATGAGTATCTATGCCATCCACAATGTCTTTACTGGTCGAAGTGCCAGAATCACATTAGCTGGGATTGTATTGGCTAATGTTCTTCAAGACGATGTCTCCGACAGAGAGTAGCAAATAGTGTTCCGGGGATTTCAGATCCAACCAAATCCACCCAGCTCATCCACCCAGAGGTCTCCGAGACCCAAATCCACCCATGCAAATCAACGTTAATTAGCAATTAAAGAGAACTACACTAATCTACCGGTAGATTTCATAAAATATATGGTGAAAGAGGGTGGATTTCGCTTTTTAGTCCCATTTTTCCCAGTCTTCATTGGCGGGAAGTGCTTTATTCACAGGTTGGAGACCACTCGAAGCCTGCCTTGGCCTTCCTGAAGTGCCTTGAGCTATTGGTGTGACATCCAGGTCGTTGAGAATATCTTGCAGATAAGGTGCATGAATGTTGATGTCTGAACGGCCGCCAAGTGTGAACATTTGCTGCTCAGCATCAATGGATTTGGGATCCATGCGATGCGGTTCATCAAGCCAAGTGTTCCCATCGTCAACAGTATCACAATCAGGGAGCATTATAGGCTCAGTGGGCATAATGCGTGGCCTTGGGACAGCTCTTCCAAGCGCATAATTATCTCCTGTGTTGCTTTCGGGGGCCATACGACGCTTCTGACCAAGTTTTGCCTCCATGTCCCGCCATTTTATTGTCGGCTTTGGTTTGTCAATCTAGGAATGTCATCAGAGAGGGCTTGTCGTCATGAAAACATGTTCAAGAATGCGCTAGGGATACCTTGGCCAAGTCCATGTGGTATGGCAATGACTGCTAGCCAGGCACCTTGCGCGCTCGATCTCTGGGCTATCTTTTGGGTGACAGTATATGGCAACCTTCCGCAACAATGGAAGTGTCTTTGCACCTCCTTTTCGAGTATCTTCAACCTCCGGTATGTCCACATAGTCAGGGTCACTGCTATCGCTGATCTTTTTGCTGTCTAGTTTTTGTGTGGTACGTGCTTTCTTCTGGGCAGTCATTGGGAGCACCTGTGGCGTTAATACAGCGCTAGGAAGCTACATTGATGTCGTTGTGAATAGGGGTCTTTGCAAGCAATGTTGGGACGCACAGGAATCCCATTGCGAGAAAAATGGTGTTCTGCAGCGGTGGTCAGGTCATCTACCCATTTCCGCAATACTGCTGATGCAGGTTCTTTTAACAGGTAGGTTCGTAGGATGTTGACAACACTAGCTAACCCAGGTCCACGCTCAACAAATACGATGGGACCATCTCGTCGGCTTCCAAAGGTGATTTCAAGTTGGTGATTGACAGTGCCAGTTTCGCCATAGTCCTCAATGTCTTCCTGGGACACTTCAAGCAACTCGAAGTCATACTCGGAGAGCCCAGGATCTGGGAGATGCAAAGAGTCAGGGAGATTGGAGAGGTAATGCGCTAGGGTTTTGAGTTTCTGGCTTAGGCCTGTGTCCATGCTGTACTATCGCGATGTTTATTTTGTGGCTAGTCCTGCTATATTGCAGCTACTGCAAAAGGAAGGTGCCCGCTTGAGCACCCGGATCATGAGTCATGACCGTACGAAATCCACCCAAATCCACCTGCCAAAATGATCGAACTCAGAGTCTTGGTTGATCAACACTAATATACCCGGGTTAATTAGCTGATGCTAATCAACCCTCCCAAATCCCCGGTACACTAGTAGCAAAACAGATACCATATGACATAACGCTGTCTTGTAATATCATTTTTCTGCAAGTTTTGTGATGCTATCGTTCGTTGACAGGTCGGGGTAGCTTTAATTGCCCAAACAAATAACCAATATCAGCCCACAACATGCACTTGAGAAGCCACCAGTGCCGGCAAAAGCCTGATTCTATTTACTTTGTATCACGGCCTCGACAAATCATGCAAACGGAATCCCTGTGCTCGCTTGATTCCTACTCGTTCGTGGTCCTGGCGCACGCATAACCCCCACAAAGGCTGAGCATGGCCATCATTGACGCACTGTCATCCCCCTGTCCCGTGTTACACGACAAGACAAAGCGGCGCACTTCGCGGCCCCGTGGATCGAGGGCGTCCTCGATCACTCAAGATGGGGATCAGGTTCGGAGGTGGATCAAGCGCCCGTTGATTGCGTGGCTCGACCGCGTTGTGATGGTGCTCAACCTCAAGTGACGCCGAACGACGTCGCTGGTGTAGGCAATTTGGCTGTTCATGTCGCTCGGTGCGTTCCCGTTCAGACCTACTCGGAGGGGAGCTGATGTGTGCACAGCTTATACTATGTTCCACGTGAAATTGCTCGGGATGAGTGCGGGGGAGAATAAGTCGCTGGAGGGTAATTTATGAGATGTGGCGATATTCACCCTGGGGGGTTGCCCTAGTGCACTCGTACGTCGTCTTTTCTCGTCCAAGTCCTCTAAACTTACGATGAGGCAGCTCGGGCCATACATGGTCGAGAGCTCGCTCGGAGAACGCCACGCACTCGCCACGACGACCCTCCTATGGCCTTTTTGCAATTTATTTGTGCTCTCGGAGAGTCCGTTCTTGATCTGCGTTAGCTCTGTTGGGATCAGTCTGCCCGCCTCGGTGAGTCAGCTTTGACAACCTGTATGACCTGATTTGAATTCAGGGCTAGACAATGTATGGGGTACTATATGGGTGAGTCGACGCATTTTCGTCTGGATGGATAGATGGACCCCCGAGATTTTCGGGACCAAGGTGCAGGGAACGGCGTGTGGGATCACGTCGGCGCTGTCGTGCATGTATGTACGTCCCTTTCGTGTCTCTGTCGCGCATGCTCATCCCTTTGTCAGCGGCGGGATGATTGCGCCATTGTTGGGTGGCATGCTGCTCTTTATTATGCGATCCTTCCCAATGTCTGGCGTCGCGGTGGAGAGGCCCTGGGCTGGGACGAGGCCAACGCCGAGAGATGCGGCGACGGGGGGATGTACTCTACCTACGGACACGCGCGAGCGACTATATACGGAGCCTCTACCCACTGCACCAGGACGGTCCAGGCTCCACCGTCACAGCGGTCTACCTCGTTACGGCTCTGTGTATCGTGCTTTTGCATGATACGCCGGGTGGGCTGGTCAAGCGCACAACGATGCACTAGGTGCATGTTGTTGACACCGATAGAGCGGTGAGAGTGTGTAGTGTCTAGCAGAAATCTAATGTGTACCTCTGGGCGATTGGGCGGTACGCATCTCTTTTACTTTGCTTTTTACCCGAATGACACAACTAGGCATGCTTACTAGGGATCACTGTACAATGAACTTGCAGTATTAACGGCAGCACGGCCTGTGCAGACGTCTTAGCACAGCCAGATCACGTCTTAGTTAAACTAACATAGGGAGTACTTGTGCGAGCTGTTCGCGTGGCGGGAACAGTGATTGTGAGGAGACGCAACCGAGCAGCGCTGGGGTCGGGGAAAGATGATCAGACGAGCACGAAAAGACGAATGGTGACTGTCACAAATATAATGGCTCTTGCTAATCGTCATCTAGTAGCAGGGTTTTTCTCAGTTGGATACTTTGAACCTTGGAACATTTCGCGTGAACAAATGAACAACTTTTCGCCAGTAGTCATTTCATGGCTCATCAAGGCTCACAAGCTTAGCGTTCCCCAATCTTCTGAGCTGGACGATAAGGATACATTGCGATCAAGTCGAACCTCTGGTGAGTGCACATATTCTTATAGAAGGTAATGGTGTTCATTGTTATCAGGGATAGGTTCTGATCACTGATCGACCTTTCGGTGGTAGTATTTGTCTTTGCGATGCACCTTATCATTAGTGCCTTGGAATTGCTTGGGCCTCGAATCTGATGCTGCACCTGCGCGTGTTGACTCCAACAAATCTAACACGAGTATGAGGTGCCAACCGATATTTATGAGTCGAGAAGAAATGTGGACACAACTGATAAATAAATTCCGCTGATGTACATGGGTTGAATACACACTGTACAGTAGGGAGTGGGACGGGACAGAGAGCAAGATCGAGAATACAAAATTAAGCACCAAGATGTATATAGAGAATGCGTTGATCAATTGGTATATCCCCAAGGGATCTCATTGTCTTTCGTAACGCTCGTGCCGCCAGGGTATGATCAAGACGCCCAGACTCGTCCTTCATATGCTTATAAAACTCGGACGTGATCTCGTTCGCATGGGCATCATCCACCGCCCACATAGTCCCGATGACAGAACGGAATCCAGCAAATTGCATCGCGGATGCGAGGTGAATCGCCTCGTCCGGGCCCTCTTGATACCCGACGGCCGTATGGCAAGCAGACAGATACGCAAATTCTGGGTTCTCCAGGTTGCATTGGATGATCCGCTGGATGGTAAACGGCCCATCACGAAGAACGAGTGCAGATTCGAATGGATGCTCCCGGTTGGGAACGCCGTGACAGGTGATGTGTACCCATTCGTTCTTGCATAGTTCATCAGCGACTTTGGGGATGCAAGATTCCTCTCCTTCAATGCGTCTAAATGTCGCAATACCTTCAACGAGCTGACCAACGTTGTCAAGCTCAGCTTCGACGGAAGGAAGCTCACTCGCTCCCTTGGCTGCCGCTTGACCGATGGCAATGAACCGTTTCCTCTGAATCGCAAAATCTGTCAAATCAGGTTGCCTAGCGCGAATGAGGGCGGTTAACGTGGTGGTATAAGATGATGTGTAGAGGTCAGAAACACCCTTCTGGCCCTTCCTGAACGGAGAGGCAGCATGCAATGGCAATAAAGTGAACTCCGCTGTAGGACACCACCAAATGCGTGACTGTAGGGGGCATATTGTCTGGAGGAAGTTAATGATGTGGGAAACAACCCTATCCCACAGTTCCCGCAAGAAGATCTGAAAGCCTTTCCGAAAATGAGCACGGTTAAAAAAAGCAAAGAAAATATTACCTTTTGTCATGTCCATGATCCTCGAAAGCTTGGTCAAGCCATAAAGCCTTGAAGACAGTCCTCGAACGTCGTCCCTCGTAATTGGCAGTGGTATATGAATTGGATCCTTGTCGACGACTACGACGAGCGCATCGCAACTGAACCGGCTAGCATTCACGATGACAACAGGTCCTCCACTAGCGGCATGTTGAAGATCTGAGAACGGGGTGCGGAGAAGGAATCGAGAGAGATTGGGTAACTGGCGGATATCCGACATCACTTTTCGCAACTCGAGGTTGAGATGGCAGATCCGATCATTCTGGCCCTCGCCAGGTGAATTGACTGCAATGCGAATGAGTGAAGTCAGGCGTATGAACTCATCTGCCAGCACCTTTCCTGCTGGACCGGATATAGTCACATCGTCGAGTGGGGAACGGAGGCGAAGGAGCTGACTCCAGAAAAGACCACGACCCTGTTCGAGTAGCTCAACGGCTTTCGTAGGTGAGTGGTTGCGAAGACAAGCAGAGAACGCATCGAGTGCGAGTGATGATGAAAAGGTCGTGAGAACAGTGAGGTGTTGAGGCAATGACGGCAGAGTAGCTAGATGTTCAGTGAGTAGTCGAAGAGTTGTGTCGTATGTGAGAAGGGTCGTAGAATGGCGGGATAATTCTGCGGTATTGTTCCAAGCTTTTGCAGCAAACAAGTCTTGGGAAGATATTGCCTGGGACGCGTGGTCCAGTTCGGCATAGAGGCTGAAAAGCGCTTCTCTATCCCGCGTCTGGGTCAGCTTTACGAACCGAATTAAATGGAAATTCGCAAGGTCTTGCAAACAAGCAGATCGCTCAGGGTGACCCATGGGACAAAGCAAGAGAGCATCTCGGCCAAGCACAATGGCCTCGTTCAGAAAATCAGGCCCTCCAAGTTGCTTGTACTGGGAGAAAAGATTGTTGGCGAGGTTGTTCAAAGTATTTGAGCGATCAGGGTGTCCTGGTGGGTAGAGCGCGAGAGCATCTCGGTTGAGAACAATGGCCTCATTTAGATCATCAACTTCCCCTAGCTCCTTGAACCGAGAGAACATGTGATCTGCGAGCTTGCTCAAGCAAAATGAGCGATACAAGTGTCCTAAGGGGCAAAGCAAGAGAGCGTCTCGGACATGAACGATGGCCTTGTTCATATCATCAATCCCACCAAGTCGCTTGTACCGAGACATGAGCTTTGTTGAGAGGTTGGTCAAGGATACTGGGTACAATGGGTGTCCTAGCGGGGAGAGCAGAAGAGCACCTTGAGCGAGAACGATAGCCTCGTTCAGATCGTCCATTCCCCCAAGCTGCACAAACCGAGAGAAGACATAATTTGCGAGGTTGTTCAAAGACATTAGACGCTCCGGGTGCCCTGGTGGACGGAGTGATAGGGCATCTCGAGTGAGAACGATGGCCTCGTCCAGATCATCAATTTTCCCTCGTTGTTTGTACCGAGAAGAGAGATACCCGGCGAGATTGTTCAGAGACCTTGAACGATGCGTGTGTCCTGGTGCATGAAGTAAGAGAGCATCCCGGCCAAGGACAATAGCTTCATCCAGATCATCAATCCCCCCAAGATTGTCGTGCCTGGCAATGAGATGATTTGCGAGATTGCTCAAAGATGTTGGACGGTCCGGGTTTCCTTGTGCGCGGAGTGAGAGGGCTTCCCGATCGAGAATGATAGCCCTATTCAGGTCATCAATCCTCCCATGGCTTTTGTACCTGGAGACGAGATGCTGTGCAAGGTTGTTCAAACAACCTGCACGGCCGGGATGTCCTTGTGGGTGGAGTGAGAGAGAATCTTGACTAAGAACAATAGCCTCTTCGAGATGATCGATGTCGCCATGCTTGATGTACCAAGAGGAGAGATGATTCGCAAAGTTGGTTAAACACCGCGCACGATCCACATGTCCTGGTGGGCAGAGGGAGAGAGCATCTCTAGAGAGAACAATAGCTTCTCTCAAATCATCAATCTTCCCAAGCTGATGAAACCGAGAGAAGAAGCAAGTTGCAAGGCTTATCAAAGGCGCTGAGCGATGAGGGTGGTCTGCTGGGCAGAGTGAAAGAGCTTCTCGACAGAGAACAATGGCCTCCTCCAGATCATCAATCTCCCCAAGCTGGTGGTACCGACAGTCAAGTCTGTTGGCAAGATCATTCAAAGACATAGAACGCTGCGGGTGTCCTGGTGGGTAGTGTGAGAGAGCTTCCCGAGTGAGAACGATGGCCTCATTCAAGTTATCAATGCCCCCATGGTGGATGTATCGAGAAAAGAGATAATGTGCAAGTCTGGTCAAAGTCATCGGATGACACGAATGTCCTGATGGGCACAGTGAGAGAGCTTCTCGGGCAAAAACGATGGCCTCGTTCAGGTCATCAACCCTCCTAAGCTGCTGGAACTGAGAAAAGAGGCAATTTACAAGGTCGTTCAATGACTTTGAGTGATGTGGATGCCCCGGTGGGCAGAGCGAGAGAGCATCGCGAGAGAGAACGATGGCCTCTTTCACATCACTGATCCCTCTGAATTGCCCGAACCGAAAGATGAGGTGGTTTGAAAGGTTGATCAGAGACATTGAGCGATGCGGATGTCCCGGTGGGCAGAGTAAGAGAGAATCTCTGGCAAGAACGATAGCCTCATTCATATCACCAATCTCTCCGAGTTGCCTGTATCGAAACACAAGATAATTTGAAAGGTTGGTCGAAGACATCGAACGATGCGGATGTTCTGGTGGGCACGATGAGAGAGCATCCCGGGCGAGAACAATGGCCTCGTTCATATCACTGGCATCTCCAAGCTGCCTTGACCGAGAGATGAGATGACATGCAAGGTTCGTCAAAGGCTTTAAGCGCTGCGGATGGCCTGGTGGGAAGAGCGCGAGCGCATCTCTGGCGAGAACGATGGCCTCATTGAGCTCATCAATCCCCCGAGGTTGCTCGTACTGCACAACATGAGGAGGAAGAGTCGGAAGGTTGTCCGAAGACATTGCGGACGTCGTGGTGAGCAGAACGAAAGAGCATTTGACTGGCAGCGCTGGGGGTATTTACAGGATGTTCAATGCTGTATTGATGGTAGCGCTCTCGTACGTCATCCTCGTCGTCCCCCCCTAAGACGTGCAACGGAAGAGAAAGTGCCAACAGAAATTTAAAAGTGGTTAGTTGTTGAGGCCATGAATGCTGATAATGATGTGCATAGCGTAAGTAGCACGCAGGCCAAATTTTTTGGATTATCATTACTTACTCAGTGTTCAGCATATCTTGGAATCTGCTCGAGTGGGTGCGGGGAGGTAAACAAGTAGAGGATGTTTACAGTTCTTTTCACGTTGGGCAGATGTCCGCCGCCCCGCGCTTGTAGGTCTTTCTCGTCGTACTAACCACTGGCTTCATGACTTTATTCAGTGCTGGCGGCGCTACATGCTCTTCCCTCTCCACAGAGTCCGTCCTTTGTCGGTATCCGCGTACGCTTTGGCTGGATTGGTCTGAATGCAACTGCGAGTCAGATTCGACGGTCTGTGAGGACGTGATTTGAATTGGAGGTTGATTGGTTTGGATTTAGATTTGGACAGGTGGACCCCGAAACCTCTATGACGGTTGACCAGGACCCGGGCTAGGTTGAGGAGAACGGCGTGTAGGATCTGCGCCCTCGCGCATGTACGTGTCCACTTGTCTCTCTCGTTTAATGCGTTAATCTCATGGTTTAGAGCCGAACTGATTGCACTACCCTTATTGGGCGGAATTTGGGCGGGATGCCCTTGGCTCTATAGACACATGGCGGTGTGGCCCATCACTGTGCCAGCTATGCATCATACACTCTGGTGAGTGCATATCCTCTTACAGAGCGCGGTTCCCATCGCGTCAATCGCCTTTGAGAATCTCTGATCAACCTTTGGACTGTAACCGTACGTCTTGCTTGATTTCTGGTTGAGCTATGCCCGCCGCTAGACTGAGCACGCTACAGTGGCATGATCCTACATACAAAGATCAATTGAGACAGGTATCAACGCATACAACGAGCAGGAAAGTAAACACCCAGTCTCAAAGATACTGGTTTGTCAGAGTCGTGGGCTTGAGTGCCGCGACCCGAAGCCACTAGTAGGTTCCTCCCTAGACTCGATGTGCCCGTATGAAGCCAACGGCCCTATGACGTGTGATACACGCGACTCTCAGCAGGCTGCGATGGTGCCAACCAGCTGGTCCATGACGCCTTCATCAATCTGCTTGTGCGCGCTACCAAGGGTGCGCTTGCAACCCGTGGATTGGCAGTGCCCTCGATTGTGCCGGCCAAGCTCAACTCCAAACTCAGAGGGGTCCCACAGTGCGCTTGTTTGTCGTCCTTTCCATGTCGTATTTCTCTCGCTGAGACCGGTGATAGGCGGTTCGTATGTATCAGGCTGACAAAAATTTAGGAGAACAATTGTCTGTATACCTCTTTTAAAAACGCCCACAATTGCACAATACGCGACAGTCACTCGTCCCGCTCAATGTCCAACACTTCGTCTCACCCAATGGGTCGCGTTGAATCCATATGATGGGAGTGATCGCTGAATGAGAGAAGTGGCTCCCAGGGCCTAATGCCGAAAGACAAAAGGGACAACAATACTTGCGGCCTGCAGGTGGCAAGCGGATACGGAATCCGAGACAGAGATAGATGAATATGATGGCGAACAGGAAACCCCTAGGATGAAACCGTTTCCGTTGCTATGAGTAAATGGAAATAATACACGTCTGTGAGAAGGTAGCGATATAAGAGCTGTACTATAAGACTAGTGGAACGGAAAACAAGAAACAAGAACGAAGATACAAATTTAAGCACCAAGATGTATATAGAGAATGCGTTGATCGATTGGTATATCCTTTAGGGACCTCATCGTCTTTCGTAACGCCCGCGCTGCAAGTGTATAGTCCAGACGTCCAGACTTGTCCTTCATATGCTTATAAAACTCGGACGTAATTCTGTTCGTATAAGCATCATCCACTGCCCACATAGTCCCTATGACCGAACGGAATCCAGCGAATTGAATCGCGGATGCGAGATGGATCACTTCGTCGGGACTCTCTTGATAC
>JBBPMY010000900.1:0-10839 GCA_038090615.1 Phylloporus gajari
CGTGTTGACCTACCTGACGATGAGCCTGTCAATTTCATGGCTCCGGCTCCTCGTCCTCGGAGGAAGGCCTCCCGGCGTCCGGACAAAGGTACCGAGGATAAGGTATGTACTCCTACGCTCGTCTCCTAATAAAAAAATAATTCATGTTTTTGAAGACCTCAACGACCCAACCCACTCAATTAGCTCCTGCGCTGCAGACCCCAGTACCTGTTTCTGTGCCTGCGGCGCCCGACGGCCGCTTCGGCTATCAGGTTGTACCATCTGCTCCAATGTACGTGGGTTCTCAATCTATTGCCCACTTCGAACAAGATCGTCTTGCAAGGAACGCTGCGACTCGTCCAATGAGGGGTGCTAGAGGCGATACCCCAGTTGCCGGTTCAGGACCGGACCTTTTGCAGCCCCCGGACGCGTCAAGCCTGAAATCCAGCAACCCAGCCCCATCCTCTAGTCGTATTCCTCATGTACCGCCGCAATCATACGCGAGTGACCAGCAGTCACAACCCCGCCGATCGGTATCGGAGGACGCTCGCAGTACTCAGTTAACCCCGTTCAACGATAGACGCTCTTCCCCTTTGACTGAAGGGGACGACGAAGGAGAGCAACCGGATGCTATACATAACAATTTGTGGAATATAGACGAGGAACCGGAAGATGAAGAGGAGGGAGAGCGTAGGATCTCAGATGTGCCACGCCAGGATGAAGATGCACGTATGTCGGATGACTCAAACCTGTATGATGGCGCACCCACTCAGGTGGCTGCTCCCGCCACTCCTGGTGAGTCGTATTTCTCTACTACTTTGTTAGATAGCTCACGTTCTCGTTTCTTGAAGAGGAGAACATGTTTCACGGTGATAATGGCGATGCTCCTGCGAGCCCTCAAACAGTCCAACGTGATACCTCGCGACAACCATCCCCGCCCCGCTCTTTACTCAACCAGCGCCAGCGAGCATATAGCCGTCCTCCGTCTGGTCAGCCACGTTTTCCCATGCAATCACATCGCTTTACACAATCGCACAACTTTCATGTATCATCTCAATCCCGTCCGCAGGGACAAGTGCAACAGCGTGCACTTTTGTCACCACCTCCTACCCGCTTGAACTCCGTCTCGAGGGATTCAGTCGATGGGGCCGAGGAATCTCATCGTCCGGGTGATGAAATGGTATGTTTAAATTTCCCAACGTCTATAGACTGACAAGTTCCCAGGTGGGGGTTGACTACGACCTCCTCAAGCGCCACCACTCAAAGAACAGGAAGCGTCGGGCCCCCTCACCTACTTACCTCGACAGCGTCCGCTCGAATGGCGCGGGCAAGAACAAGAAGACTAGACAGGACCCCCCAAAAGAATGTTCCAAGCCTCGGGGTGATGAAACCGACGATACTACTGATGAACTGGAACAGAACGAGCCGAGCGGCCGAAAGGGCAGGTGGTCCGTTAATCCTAAGGGAACGGAGCCGCCCAAGTCGACTACCCTCGCCTTTTACCCTCCCCTTTGGCAGAAATTCCTTGATTTTGCGAAAGCGCGGATGCGGCTCCACGTTGTGACGGAGGACGCATTCCCTCTTCTTGACGAGGCTGTGGGTGGACCGTGTTTGGAATGCCTACTAGAGTGTCTCGCACACTACGAGCAACACAATATTGAAATTGAAGCAGGCGAGTCCTACGCTTCCTACCATCTTGCATACTCACGTTCGATAGGGATTTGGCCTAAACAAAAACCGAACATGGCTAGGCTAGTAAGTCGGTAAATAAATAGCAAGGATACTACTCACCTGTTTCAGCTCTACAATGATGTCTCCACCTTCCGGTGCGAGGTCAAGAAAGTTGTCGCGCAAATCGTACCTGTTCACTACAAGCTGTACCCCCCATCGAAGGCGAAGACGGACGGCGAGCGTTACAAGGCTGTTCGCGATCAGGCGCAAGAATTACTCAAGGATTGGCTGTTCCTACATGGCGAGGTTGACGAATTGGTAGGTCATCGTCATCTCCTGCTTTGCTTATAATCACTCGTTGATTTGCTGTAAGGGAAAAACGAGCAACTTCGGACATGAATGCATCAAACACGTTTGCCTTGGTGTCTTCTACTCGAACGCTTCTAAGTCGTTGCGGCAATTCGTAGAATTTCACAAATATATTCCATACAACGCGCTTATATTTGCAGCAGCATTTGTAAGCCGTTCTTCCTAATGTCTTTTTTTTTCTGATCCTTCGCCGTCGATCTCGCCAGGTACAAGTCATCTTAGGTATCTTTGCGGAACATGGTCATATTCCTCGCAACCACAAGCTTGATATTACCAAGGTCAAAGACAGCTATGACAAACTAGACCGAAGCTTGAGACGTGTCGCAAATGACGAATACCATGGTGCGAAACTTGACAAGATGCTTGAGGAGTGGGCAGCAATTGGAATGTAAGTGTTTTGTGTATCCGTTTCTTTCATATTAACCACCTCCGTTGCAGGACTGGCTTCTCAACAGCCGTTGCCACCCATACGGGTGATGATGAAGCATTCATAGTCCTCGATTAGTCGATACGCAGCATGTATTCCCTATCCCGAAATGACAGTATCCGTTTGAGTTCGCATGATGCTACAGTACGATACAGTCCTTCACAATGCGGCACAGTCGGTACAGTCGGTACAGTTGACCATGTTCGTACAGTATAGTACAGTCACCAAGGCTGTCTGTACAGTGCCGTACAGTGGAGATGGTCGCCGGCTGTCACTACAGCGCTGTACGCGTCGGCAAGGCCCACAGCGTCTGTACAGTGCCGTACAGTTGGCATGGTCAATGGCCAGTCGTACGGTGCTGTACAGTCGGCATGGCTGATGCGCCAATTGTACAGTGCCGTGAAGTGCCGAACACGTGTACAATGCCGTAGAAACTACCAAAAAAGTACAAGCATATTTAATATTGGTCGGGATTTACAGCAGGTGACATAACTGTATGGCATCTGTGCAGCGGGGACCTAATTGTACGGCTGTACATGCTGTAACACACTGTACAGTGCTGTGCAGTCGCTTCTGGGTTTGCTGATGTCCAGGAGGCCCCGGGCAATTTCCATATTCGCCTCACGGCGATTTTCACGATCCCATTGGTAATGTTGAGCAGCAAACGTACGGGCCTTTTTCCTTAAGGCCGAGCGCCAATTACCTAGATCCTCCCACAACTAACCCAATAAGTGACAATCGCATCCAAAAATAAGGGACGACCTACTAATCTGGTTATGCCCTGTTCGTGGTGCGGCCACCAACCTGTACGACCAAGCCGTTGAGATGAATGCATTGTGGGATGAGAGCACTCACCCTCTGAAACATGGAGGCTTCGAGCCCGGCGTTCGGCTATTGCTTCATTAATATATTCAACGGCCTTGGCATTGAAAGTGGGGCGCGCA
Source organism: Phylloporus gajari (assembly GCA_038090615.1). Lineage (NCBI taxonomy): Eukaryota > Fungi > Basidiomycota > Agaricomycetes > Boletales > Boletaceae > Phylloporus > Phylloporus gajari. Next base: position 3,391 of record JBBPMY010000900.1, read on the forward strand.
GGGAATGCATTGATGGACGCAGCGTCACAATGGGAAAATTGTTTGGCTCGTTCAATAATATCGCGCGTGGTGTGATTGTAGTACTGAAGCTGCCACGGCTCTGCGCCTTCTGTTGCGGGGCCGACTGGTGTACTCACATCCAAGTGACCTTCCTCTGCAGCCTCTGCGATCGACGGATTCCCTTGTGGGTGAGTTAAGACTCGTGTAGCTGGCGAAGTACGGTGATCATTGACATGGGATAGTGATGAGACCTGTTGCTGCTTAGCCGCTAGCAGGTGCGTGTTGCTGGGCAATCGGGGCACGGGATTACGTCTACGGTGAGCAGCAACGACGTCTTCAGCCTCATGAGTGATGGGCGAATTACCTGTGTAGAGTCAAACCATCAGCATCATCTCTTTTCTCTCGTTAATGAGACACGCGAGAACTGACGGGACTGAGTGCCGACTTGATGGCCATAATCTGGTTGGAGCTCCTTGCCGGGGTGATCGAAATCCAATGTATCGTTATTCTCGTCAGCTATACAAATAAAATCAGGACGGCTTGCAATCACGTTCTGAATTACCTGGTGGCCCATATGAAGCCCTAGCTCGTTCGTCATTGCCTAGTAAATGAGATCAAAATACATTGTTTTGCAGATACGGGAGACGCACCTGGCGGCAGTGATGCTGGCGGGAGCAATTCATCAGGACCCTTTGTACACAGTAGAAAATAAAGAACTCACGGCGGCGAAGCATTTGCTCTGCGAACCTGTCGTCCTCGCTCGGAGACGCTTCGTCAATCTCATAATGGGGCTAGTTGTCTCCAATCTATGGATTGAACACAAGAACATACCTGGATATCATCAAGGTCCCTGGGCGAGGCTGAGATACTATGACCAGCTCCATTGAGGCTCAGCGGTAAATGATAGAACGATGCAGTCCGCTCTAATCTCGCATTCTGCCTTGGAGCCCGGGAAATTTCGGAAGTGGTGCGCGAAGACGAAGAAAGAGGGAATAGAGAAGTAGGTGCTGCGCTATTCCGTTTTCTGGACCTAGTAGAACAGACCGACGACGCACGAGATGTCGGAGGAGTTGAAGTCCCTCCGCGTCTTGAAGATCCACCAGAAAAAATTGAGGCAGTACCCCGCGACGACGCAGACCACGACGAGGACTCGGATATAACATCACGGATACGGGCATGGGAAGGCGCCTGACTGTTGATCTCGACTTGGGGTCCCACAGATGGCTGAGAAGCCACGACAGACGGCGCGCGAGACATCAAAGTCGAAGTTGAAGTCCTCGCCGTGCGCATCGATGAGGGCTCAGATACAATGCCGGAGAACCGAGTACGGGGAGGTGCCTGAGTATTGATCGCAGAGTGAGAAGCCGAGGTAGACGTCGGATGCTCGGAATGGGGAACTGTGGTTGTATGAGTCGAGGTAGTGCCAACAGCTTCGGGTAGCTTGAAACCGAACTGTTGGTCAGGTGCGGCGAACGAGAAAACAGGCTGTGAGCTCTGGGTCGTGAGTATGTCGGCGGGATTTGATTCTTCCGAGACTCCTCGACGGTAGGTTGAACGTTGTTCACCAGCATCCAGGAAGGAGGGTGCCATCGGATTCACCTTTTCACCTTGCGTAGCAATTTCAACTTTTGAAAGACGCTTTGGTTGCTCCGTCTGCAGTCGCTCAAACGCCTTCATGTGAGCCAACCGGCCCCCGCTGCCTTTCCCGCTGCGGGAGGAACGTCGCGTACTAATGACGGATTCTATCGCGACGTCAGTTGGCTAGCTTTCCATGTAGTAGATGGTTCACAAACCCGGCTGTAGCTGCTCTGTCTCATCTGGTCCTGTATGAGACCTCTTGACAGACGAGAGATTGATGGCGTCTGCAACGGCGGTGTTGGCGCCATCCTCGTCATCCTCGTCCTCGTAGATGATTCTGCGCTTGACCATAGGATGAGGAAGAGAAGAGCGCAGTCTGTTTGGTAGGCGGGGCGACTCTTTTTAACATAGTTGAGGCGAGGGAAACGTGTTACAAGACGTTACATTTATGTACAAAGTCATTTGAACACGTGCTGTATCTATCAGGATCGGTAGATGTATGACTAGTCATTCGGCGCACCGCACGAGGGACAACAAAGAAAAAAAAACATACATATCTGCATATTCCACCGAGATGCATCGAAATAAAGATGAAGAAAAAAAGCAGGACTGCAAATTTCACCGAGGAGTGCTGGAATAGTCGCGCAGTCTCTGAAATGGGTCGTTCAAAGTCGCCCCGCGCAATCCTGGGTTCAGAGCAAGTAAGCTGTGCGGTACTTGAAGTGCGCCCGAATCCAACACATCCGCACGCTGGGAGTTCACTTGAGTACGTTTCCGTCCCCGAGCTCTCGACTCATCACCTTCATTGTCTAGGTGACGCTTCATGCTGTTGCTCCCGGAGGATGTCCCCGTCATGCGAAGTGGAGGGGGACGTGTTAACGTTTCCTCGGAGAGGATTATGCCTGGCATAGTGACGGTTGGCGACGCACTGCTGCTCCGTGAATCGACAGGAATAGCTTCCTCGCTGCTGAAATGCGTCCAACTGCTGTCCGGGAACCCGGCGAGCGCCTCGACAAGTGCATTGATAAACGTTCGATGAGTGAACTTCGGGTTGTTCTGAAAGCTACCGCCCTCCAATTTGATGGGCAATATTAGTTCTTTGCGTAGATCCTCGAGGAGGGGAACGAGAGGCTGGAAATACGGTGAGATGTGAGGGAGTACAAGTGCGGTCCAGCCGAATTCAGACTGAATGGTGAGGGTCTTGTGAATACTGGGCTGAGTCACGGCGAAGAGGGGATCGAAGCACTCCGCAAGCTGCTCTGCAGGCTTGGTAGTTTTGGGAGTGTCGTAAAGGAGACATATTGCAACAAGAATATAAAAGAAAGACTCGAGATCGTGGCAGGCTTGGTGTACCACCGGAGTTCCAGGCATTTTGTGGCTGAGTTCGGCCGCCATCCACGCCCATGTGCCCTGATTCATTGTGTCAGTGCGATACCGCGTATCAACCAAAACGGGACATACTGTGCGGTGAAGCGGGCATGCGTCAATGGGAGTACTCGAGTCATCCGGAAGAGGATTGTCCACTAAGGGGATTATGATATTGTCTCTACCGTTCAATCGATTTTGAGGCTTCATCTTTGTCTGCGTTTCCCCGCGAGACCTGACGTAGAGGGTAGGAGAGCATTTAGACGTTGGGACGGACTTTTCGGCGTGAAAGTTGCCCGTTCGGTTCTGGTTTGGGATCGCGTAACCCCAATCAGCCAAAAGGCCGCGACGAACAACCTGCTCTGTAACTTTCTGTTCGAGTCGCCCGCGTCTATCGTCATCAAGGGCATTGAGAAAGTCAAACCTGTGTTTCTCCCCCCCGAGTAAGACACGAAACAGCAAGTTGAATAGACTAACGTCACAGTGAAGCACACCTGCCTTCTCCAATGCGTCGAGGTGTGCTACGGCTCCTCGGTAAGGGCACAGCAACGATACAACTGTGTGACTCACCCATTAAGCAATCGATGAGCCCAACAACGAGCTCGGCAAGCGACGAAAAGTCGAAGATTGGGGCTCCTTTTGGTGTGGACAAAAGGCGGTACAAAACGCGTAGATGATATTTGCAATCCTCAGGTAAGGGATCTGCAGCAAGCGAACGAATGAGGTGCGTTGACTGATTCATCGCCAAGTGAGAGTCTAGTGGGTGTACCGTTTGAACTTGCTGCTCATGTATGAATCGTGGGACGCCCTCTACTCCATGATCCTCCAAGATCTTCAAGATTTGACCTTCAGTGTATCGTCGTAATGGATCTACGAAGGAATCCTTCACGACGACGACCTCCTCCGGGGTTAATCCAGGAAAATTGGTTGCAGTAACCGTACCGCTCCATACGGTCGTACCGCGACCGTGTAGCGACCCAGAGATAAACAGAAGTTGATCGACGGCGACGATCCAGTCATTCCCATCCTTCACTATTCGGATTTCCTTTTTCCCATTGACAACGGGGGAGATCGTGGAGTCGAAACCAAGCAGTATTGCATCACTGAACGTGAGACCGAGTAGAATGCGAAGGAATAGCTCGGGGTGTTGATGGATATTGAGGGGATGAGTAGAAATGGAGCCTCCCCGATCGAAGAGAGTGAGGATTATGTCCTCGCCGAGTAGCCTAATACCCGGTGTGGCGTATCACCCATCCTGAGTCTCAAGTAAGAAAACGACTTTTCCAGCAAGTTCGATGAACGAGGTTTTCATGTTCTCGGTGGTGTTCTTTTTTTTCAGTTCACCGATGACGTAGACGTCGGTCCTAAGGTCGAATTAGCGATGTTTGCGAATTTCACACTTCTCAATGACGGACTTCTCGCAGAGGATGAGGTCCGGTTTTCGAGTAGCGCCGGGGAACCCATTCAAGGGCTTGTTCGCTCCTTTTCCAGTCCATCGTCTATATAACGTTTTGAGCTACGACTGTGGCAGCGGCTAGTGAGATACTACCTTTCGCAGAGTATGCCGTCAGGGAGGTTATCGAGGATACGGTTGAAGAACTTCGCGATGTTTTCTTCGGTATAGGTGTCTTGGTCAGGGAACGTTTGCCAACGGGAACGGTCACTGGACCACAGCCCTTGAATCTGGAGGTGCTTTAGAATGGTATCGACGGGGGTCTTCAAGTTCGCGAACACCCTGTCATCATTGAATAGGCCACGCAGAAATCTGTAAGTCTGGTTTTGGTCGAGTACCCAATGGACGGGTGCCGTATCCTTCTTCACCCTAGGGTCCATAGATTCACGGTAAGCATCCACTGGCCGTCGTGTCTGACCTGGAGTATTCACGAGCTTTATGTGCACGGTTAGCAACTCGGTTGAGAATGCCGAATCATCCAATCCATACGCACAGCAGACAGTGAGAGTGGCGTATCATGCTTAGTAATGATGTCAGAAAAAAATGTTAAGGGTAACTAGTTACTATACCCTTTGCATCGTAGTAGTCGGAATCAAAAATCGTTGAGCCTCAAGGCGGCGGTGTTGGTTTGAATCGATTGACTGAAACGGGGTGTGAAGAGCACAGAATCGAACTATGCTGTAAGAGATCTGTCGATGATCTATCTTATGATTGTCACGCACTGACTCGTAAACGAAAGAATAATAATTCAAAAAGAGAACAGAGATTCAGACAGATGACAGTGCGTAATACAACTCCTTCGAGCAGTACTTGTTCAACCAAAACTCACTCGATAACTCGCTACTACTCTCCCTCGTTAATCTAGAATTAGCCTCTCTGCCGAAGTATGGGATAAGATGAACGGGAGAGCGTATGTGCGATACAGGCACAACGTTTCCAACTCTTGCCCCGCTTGATTTCGTTGCCCTTCTGAGTAAATGCATCCCCGTCGCGGGATGAAGATTGCTTGAAGTTCCTTGTTGAGGAACGACGTTGAAACGTTGGACATAAGCTACAAAGTGATTAGTGTTCAACGGGCGGAAAATAAGCCTGAGCTGGGCGACAGTGTGGCCTATGGACGCCGTGTTAGCAAAGTACTTAGAGGAAGCGCATGCCCGTACCTTCGATGCCTCGCCGAGGCCAGTCACTATCACGGCCAGGGCTTAAGATGACGGAGTCGTAAAGGCCATGAGGGTGATTGCCGGAGGGGGGAAGCGCTCGCAGAGACTGTGGAGAGTCTATGCTTCGTCGTTGGTGATAAAAGGGTTGTTGCACGCGAAGTTTGTACCATATCTGAATACGGTCAAATGGAAGCGGGCAAGCAAGGTCCTGCACTGCGACACCTGAAACGGGGTGATCTGAGTTTTCGTGGTTTCGTTGCAAAAACTCCCCAATCGCCAGGCGGAGATCTGGTAGCCCAAACAGAACGGCGGCCTCATCAACAGTGAGGACGGTTGATGGCTTGCTTGCGAGGTGGAAAGTGGTTGTAGAGGTGGAGAATGTGCGATGCGGTTTCGGGGCGTTCGGGATAGAGCCTGTGACAAGGGCGTCGGCAATAACGAAATAATTGACAGTTGGGCGAGGCAGTTTCATAGGGTCGCGGAGGGTGCAAGCATCAGAATCAACTTCTTTATCGTGCTCCTCGTCCTCGTCCTCGTCCTCATCAAAATCGGCGTTGCGGCGAGTTTCAAAATAAGTAGCTACGTCGAATCGAAAGCACTTGTCGGAGCGATCGAGATGGCGTGCTATTTGGTCATAATAGTTTTGATTATTACTCATGCGAGCTGGAACCTTGATTTCTTGGACGTGGGTGTGCTCGGTAGCATCGGCTGACCATTGTATGACGGGCCCCGAACGGCGGATGTTGGAGACCACGCTTTGCATCAATTCAAGCTTCGGTATCTCCCAGGTGTCGCGAACGCCCTCTCGTATAATAGCATCCTTATTATCATGAAAAAGTCGGAGCGCACCAGCTAATTGTTCAAGAGAATGATCGGAAAAGACAGGGGCCTGCGCGAGATAGCGGAAGTCAACCAGCGCACGAATTGCGATGAGAAAGCGGCGAGGAACAGCCCCAGAAACGACGCCAACGATGTAACGCTGGATGGCCCGATGGTCACGCCCAGTGACCTGCTTCAATTTTGAGATCCCGTCCTCAAATCCACGGTACCCGACCATGGGTTGGACGAGGCTGAAGCGAAAGTCGGTCTCGGGTGCCGTAGCAACTTCAACGCACCATTTGACGTCATGATCCCACGAAAAACGTAAAAGGTGGTGGAGGGTCTCTATGTGGAGGAATTGCGAGGGACAAGCATTTAGCCAGTTCAGCCAACATGGCAGTACAACTCCATTCAAGTGATGAGTCTTGCAAGCCTTCAGAAAAGCCTTATAATCATGGGCGGGAGACTTCCGGAGAGCCGTACGGATGGCAGAGACTGTGTGTGACCCCGTACGTGGACCATGAAGATGCGGATCACCGAATTCCTTGGATATCGCCACCGTGAAAGGAGAGGCTTTCGAGTTTGTGCATGCCATGAGACACAGCTCCGGTGTATCGGCGATGTGAGCTGCGAAGGGGGTAAAACAATACCTCAGATTACCGACTGGATCGCTCATCATGATCCCAACACGGGCCGCTGTCTTCAATGGTTCCAAGATCCTAGTCAGCGCCTGGTGGTAAAGCCGATCGTGTAGAAGACCATGGACACGACTATCTTTATGGAGGAACTTGGGGATGGGAAGGAGTGCGAGGAGTAGATATGTGTGCATTGAGATCTTAGAACGAATTTCCGGAGCGATATTTGCGAGGCTGATGAGCAGTGGGTACGCCATCATCAGGAAAATGGTGAAATTTTGACCAATGTATATATACAATTATATTATTCATCATCTACCTCCTAATGTATCATTTTGATGGTTCAATTGATCAGGTCAGATATGGCTGGACTTATTTGACACATATGATCAGAACAAACTATGATGCTGAGCCTGATCATAATCCACATTTTTACAAT
>JBBPMY010000901.1:0-10839 GCA_038090615.1 Phylloporus gajari
GTCTGCCTTTCTGCGGGGGAAATTGTCGCAGGGGGTGGGAGTGGCGTGGCGTCTAGGATAGAACGACTGCCAGACGGTAGCCTGATGCGAGACATGAGCGGTGCCGTCCGTGTTTGCTGGGTTGTCAATGTGGTATCGGGAGGCTCCGGGAATAATGGCAACTCTCTCAGCGTAGGATCTTCCTCCGAAATTGTCTCTAGAACACTCCTGACCAGCTCTCTGTCAAGGAGAAAGTCAATCCAAGGGTTGACAAGGCAGAGAGAACCAAGCTGAGAGAGATCTTCTTGGGTGCGGATCTCCACAACCCCAAGCGCGTTCGTTTGCGCACGAAAAACGAATTCCGATCCATACAAAAAGATCGATGGTTGTCCAAGATTGAAGATAAGACACGGGAGCTTCATTCGGCGCCCTGAGAACGACGGCACGGGGAGCTCGTTCACTCGATCGTACAGGGTTGTAAACATTGGGAGGTCGAACGAACGAATTCCAGCGGTGATGGCAACCATTTCAGCGTCCGATATGGCTTGTGGTATGTGTGATAACGGAAGCTGGTTGAAGACAGTGATGCTGAATGGAAGGCAGCTATTGAAGCTGCCGGATCTCCCTGTCCATGCAAGGATGCTCGTCTCCCCCGAGTCCGTGAGTACTAAGCTGCGCCAAGAGTCGACCAAGGGCTTTGTCTCCTTCACCATAAGTAATTGGTAGAGGCAAAGAGAATATGCCCAGCAATGAATAGGCAGCATCTTCGACTCGTGTTGTCTGGCGCGTAGAGGCAAGGCGAAGTTTTTCACGAATATCATTCAGGCCAGGACAGAGTGCCATCAAGGCTTGCGCCGAGACGCCTGTGGCCTCTTCCATCTCTGAGGTGACCTCGGGTGACTCCTTGTGGTTGTAGATATCGAGACCCAAGTACGGTGTCCAATCCTCGGTGTAGATTCGGACCACCCTGGATGCATGATACTCCTGTAGCGTCCATGCCCGCATGTTCCAGATACTTCTCGTGAGGGCACCACGCTTTGCTAATCGGTCAACTCCACGGAGGAAGATGGCCGTCATTGCAGAACGTTCATACCATTTGAACATGCTGATCAAGGCTTCTTGGAGCACGAAGTGATCTCCTTTGTTGATACAACACGTATCACTCCATGCCCAAGCAAATCCTGCCTCTCGTACGATCTTGCAAAACATTTTGAGCTTCTCGTTCGCAGGCGATTCGTCGAGATCGTAAACCACAATTTTGAGGACCTTTTCAAATAGGGGCTCATTGTCCTCCCATTTGTGCGAGAATGTAACGTAGCGGAAATATTTCCCGATTTCTTGCTTAACATGAGCATGTGAGGTCTCGGACGACATAAGCTCCACAAATGTTGACGTCTTTTCGAAAGTAGAAGTTTGTTCAAATTTGTCGCAAAGACGACCATGAACAGTGTCAATGAGCACTGGTGGAGTATCATGGGTTGTATCATTGATAGTTGCGCGAATCGTTTCTTTCATCTTCATAAATTTGTGGAACCGTTCTGCAGAAGGTCATCAACAAAAAAAACACCCGCAAAGCATGATTACACTCACCACAAATATCTGGATCAGTCGATACAGACATCTTGGATAGCATCACATTGAATGTGTTTGTTGCATCGACATGGTTCCCCATTCCACGTAGAGCATCATGCTTCCTCTTGTAACCCAACGGGGAGGCCGGGTCGAGGTTAATTACCTGAGCAACACACATGAGCACATAAAAACTCGGACCAATTGAAATGCACCACTTCATCTGCATCATTCAAGGCCTCTTCAAACTCTCCTTTGTCTGCGAATGCTTTGCTCCGTTTACCAATCAAGCGTTGGGGTATAGTGGGTTTTAATGACAATGCACTGGTGTATCGCAAGACGGCTTCATCACAGTGTCCAGCACTCGCGGCGCTATCACCGAGGTCCTCCAGCTTCCCACGGCATCGATGTTTAAAATCTGACGAAAGGATAGCTATGAGAATGTTTTCTGTACAGTTCACGCGATCGCTCACTCTGAATCCAATTCGCTTGCTCGTAGCCTGCTTCCTGTACCTGTTCCCTACACATTTGGTGGTAACATGCAACCGCGTCCTCCAGACGGCTGATCATTTCGAGATGCTCGCATATCACCTGATATATTGTGCACTTGTGGAGCATAAACTTCAGACCGACAAATTGTCAGGTATTCAAGGGATGTTAGGACAAAAGTATGCTTACACTGGAGGTGGAGGCCAGAGTATCTCCCCATGACCCAGTTGACAATCTTAATTTCGCCCACTCTCTCAATAGAGGTGTCATGGGGTGCGATGTTTTATCGAGATTAGTGGGTATTGAGCTCCCGTTGTGACTACTTCCCGGTGCAGAAAGACATCGCTGCATGAAATCTGTACCAAGATTCCAGGGTTGCAGTAGGATAGGTAAAATAGCAGCTCACCCAAAACCCACTCCTTGACAGACCCTGAAATGCTGATCTCCCCACCCACTATGCGCAGCACGCACTCACTCGCATCCCTGATGCGGTGGACCACAAAAAGGGCCTCACATAATCGGCGTTGAATAATGATTTCAAGATCATCAAATTCCCAGCCCGAAATCTGGGAAATCAAAGTGGGCTTCGGTGCGCTACTGTTGTGAGGTAGTTCAACACCTACCAATGAGATTATCAATGGCGGTGTCCCCTTGTGGTTGCCGAGTTTCAGTCGCGCGTCGTCAAATGACTCAATCGCACAACTATAGTCACCACTCTCCATGTACAGGTTCCCGCGGAGAAGGTGCATATATGCCTATTGGAGACATCAGCGACACTACCGAGGATGGCGCTTTCGTTCACGTGCCTGGACTATGTAGAACGCTGGGCTCAATGGTCTAACAGAAACGAGGTCATCGACGTGTGACATTGCATCCTCGTACTCTCCAGCCATGAACAGAGCAATAGCCTAAAACGAGAATGTTTTTTAACGAAATTTAGAGGATGCACAGAAACACACCTTGATGAGAAGCAGAATAGCAATATGGTCTGAACGGAAGAGCAGAGACGCGGTCTCGCACACCCGACATGCTGCATGTGCGCCGTCCCTGCCAATAAGAGCCACACATTTCGCAATGTAGCCGATGAAGGAAGACTGAATTTTGATGGACTTGATTCAAAATGGAGTTAACGACTGTACATGTGAGAGTAGAGGGAATGCACCTGATCGGCATCAACGAGTGCTGCATCCCATTGTCGTAAGCGTGCCTGGACAAGAGCTCGACTAGCGAGTACATGATGGGCATTATCCTCGGAGCTCGGGACGGCAGTCAGTAACGCATTCGCCTCCATAAGCCGATCGTTTTTCCATTCATGAAGCACAGCGCCTTCGATACGGATGTCCGGTTCCTTGTGTATGAGGTACATATGAGAAAGAGGAGCCTCGTCTTTGTGAGGACGTACGCAGATAGGAAAAAATTGGTTGATGATAATCCTCCCTTCCTGTGCAACTATTGCAAACCGGTCGTCTTGAGAGAACGCGATTAAATGTGGTTCGATGTTCTGCGGGATGAGGCCAAGTTCACTGTGTGTCAAGGCGTCCCGAAACGTGGTATAGCCAGTTGTAGAATAAGCCATGAATTGACCATATTGCCGAAGGGTGATAAGCGAATCACTGGCGGAAACAGACCATTCTGAGATGGTTGCCCCATTAGATGAATCGATTCGCTTGATTTTGCTGTCGTCGGTTTTGACGAGGAGGTGGTTGTCGAACCAGAGGAGACTACGGTGCGGTCTTAGTCCCAGTTCCACATCCAGTTGTAAGCAGCCATCGTTGCTGTCCCAGACTCGTACACAGTATTGAGTAGCTGTGGCAATTCGATCTCCCTGTGGAGAGTATTTGGCCGCTTTGACCTCATGGCCGCTTCCATGACGAAGCATATGTACGCTCTGACACGCCACAAAGTCCCAAATGATGGCTGTGCCCACCACGCCATTAGCGAAGACCAGATGAGACAAGTACGGGGAGAGATCGACGTCGTAGATGTGGTTAACCACGAAATAGCCTACTTGAAAGACTTGTTTGTAGCCTTTTGCCGTGTCCCAGACCAACACGCTTTGTGACCCCGCTGCGATGAATCTGCCATCTGTGGAGACAGCAACACAGTGGACTTTAATTTTGGGCATCGTTGCCACGCGTTCGCCGTCTTTTACTCGCCAAACTTGAAGACCCGCATTCCCACCACTGACGAGGTAGTCGCCTTTTGGCGTGAACGCTAATGCAAGTATCTTGCCCCCAGCGTCAACTTCGATGGGCTGGGAACATTCTTGTCCAGCAATCATTAATCAACACCAACGCAGCTTTGACATCTTGAGTCTCAGCACGCACCACTCATCGAAGACAACTTGGCGGTAGACGACGGTCAAGAAGGGGCAAACGAAGGAGCTGTGGTGCGCATACGCGTCACCCTTGCCTGAAATATGGCCTACCTCGTGTTTTCAGCGCTGATTTCATTTCTATCCCCAAGTCGAGAGACGGCTGCTAGAACGACCTTTATTCTGAGGATCGAGGTTCCATACACATGCCTTCACACCTGGGACCTCCCGTGTCGTATGATCGCGATGTGCTCAAGGTGTTCTCGTAACTTGCCGTAGCCCGCGATGACGGGCAGCGGAACCGAACATCTGTGGTTTGTTGTTTTCCGCAGCGGACCTGCAGCGCAGGATGGCGAGGTACTCCCGTCGTCATAAAATTTGCCCATAACCTTACAAGCCCTCATAATAGAGATATTCAAGGTCAAGACGTTCTATATCAGATGCAGATGCTACTCGAGTGCCTTGACGAGGTCACGATCCACTTCTTTGACAGCCTTGCACGTCGTCATCCGGCTCTTCTGTACCAGAGTCTGTAGTCGCAGCATCCCTATAGTTTGCCCTGGAATATGTGCTTCGCGTTTTATATGATCCATACTAGATTCAGGTCATGATGTGAGATTAGAACCATTCAGAGGCTAGAGACAATTGGTATATCGTTAACAAGATAGTCCATTAAACGCAACCATAAATACTCGTAAATCTCGCATTACAACTGCTCCCCATCGTACAACTGATACGATGCGAAATGCCTTGCAGGCACACGCTTCTCGTACAGCAAATCAAGCCTAGAGCACGTCGTCAGACACGCTAAAAGCACGAGAGAAATACGCACTCGTCCACTGTTCGTCCCTTGGTCTCTGGTATGAATAAATACGCCCAGATACTCCCCGCAAACGCGAGCCCGCCAAAGATGAAGCCGACATAGCCACCCAAGTTCGCCTCATTGGGATTCACCCTGCCACAGATCAACAATACGCTGATAAAAAGGACGCGAGGACGCACAAATAGGGAATGATAATGTTGGCGAGCATACCGCAGAGCGAGTTGGTCCAGATCCCGATACCAACCGTCTTGGAACGCAGCTTTGCACTGGACACCTCTGCAAAGAGCACATAACCCAGCGGGCCGCTGCGCGAGGTCAGCCGCGTCTAGCTACACCGCGCGCGGGACTCACATGCTAACTTGGTAGACAAAGTTGTAGATGATCGTCTGCGCAATTGTCAGCTGGGCAATGGCACAGGGAGAAGACATACGAATGCAGAGACGGCCCATTTTGCACCCTGGTGGGCGTGTCCGATCCAGATGAACCCGATCAGGAGTAGGATGACCGTACATGCGACCATACCCCAATTAAACAAGAACCGACGGCCAAACCGGTTCACGGTCCAAAACGTCAGTAGATTACCGACAACCTATGTAAAAGGTGAGTGACGGTCATTCAGTGTTTGGCGCAACGTACTCCGATGGCGGTCACACCCACGCCGAGATTGAAGGCGTTGCTGTTGGCGAATCCGGCAAGCTCGAAAAAGTAGGTACTGAAACCCAGGACAAAGACCACGCCTGAATGCCGCACTAGTCACTACAGGGAATGTACATTAAAGTGATACCGTACCTGCGCCTTGCTGGAGCACGAACACCATCATGGCCACTATTGTTCGCTTTAAATTCTCGCCTGGCATTGGGTTAGCCATCCTTCACGCGCATAGAACGGGAGTAGCGTACCTCGGAAACAATCAATATAACTCGATGACGCCGCGTACGAGTCCTCGAGTTCGATCGTTTCTTGGATTTGCTGGCGCTGGAACTTAACATCGACCGTCGGGCCTCCGAGATGGGCGAGGACGCGTTCGGCTGCTTCATGACGACCTTTGCGTACCAGCCACCAAGGCGACTCGGGCGCAAACGGAAGACCAATCAAGAGGATCACGGGAAATATCCACTGGAGAGCACTGGGAAAAGATGTGACGATTACGTGAGGGAAGAAGACAGGTCGCTCACAATGGGAGTCTGTATGCGTAGACGTCTGTTCGGTTCCCGGTTCCCCGAATGACACCGTTGGACATGCTGACGACATGGGTATCCAAATGAAAATAAGAGTGAAACAAACAACGATGCTTACAATTGACCCACTTTGCAAGGGTCAGTGGCGAGGTGCAGCGGCGTATGAGCAAGACTTACGGACGATCCAGAGGTTCACGGCGGCAGTCGTGATACCGCGAAGGGCGAGCGGTGACACTTCTGCACAGTAGGCACCTGCACACGAGACAAACATACCTAGGGAAAACCCGTTGAGCAACACAGACACATGGGAAGCCAACAAGCGAACCGAGAGCAAACCCGTTGATGAGCTTCCCTACAAGGAGCATGCCATTACCGTGTTGGGGTGTGAGGAACTGAATTAGGACGCCGACAATGGAGACGATGCATGCAATGGCAACAGCACCGCGTCGCCTACGACGCTGTGAGCAAGAGCAAACATGCTATACAAAACGACATACCCTAAGCGATCCGAGATCCAACCTAGGGACAGACCACCGAACATGCCGCCGATAGAGCTGACGCTATTGAACGCACTCTGCCAGCTTGCGGGCAGGATAGGCTGACCCTGCCAGATGTAGCCAAAGTCCTGGCGGAACTGGGGGACACTCAACAGCCCTCCGCCAACCTGGATCATGGTCAGAGGCGCACTGCAGAACGACTAGGACATGCCTGTGCATCATAACCCCACAAGAGGGCGCCGATGCACATAAAGATGCACCAGCAAAAAGCGCGCCAGTGAGTGCGCATGGCCTGGACGGGCGTAAGTGCATGTTCGGTTGCTGCTGCTTGTGCGAGGAGGGCGAGGTTGGAGTTGCCCTTGTCGATACTCGGTTCCTTCTTCTCGGTGGACATTGCTGCGGGCAAGACAAAAAGTTCATAGCAGAAGGTATAAATACCTGCTGATCAAAGAGCCGAGGAAGTCGAGGTGTTTATGGCCACATGACCAACAACGTGTTCATTATCGCCTGTAACGCGCTGCTACTTGTTTCGCGTCGAAACAGAGTCAGTAGACACATCCAGCTGACGCCGATAAAGTCGGTTCAGGGCTCAATCTCGAGGAACCAGTTGACCCAACATTCAATGCGGCTATGGAAACTCGCCGTCGTCCGCATCCTTTTGTGTGCCCTTTAGACATCAATCTCGCTGTAATGGGTCAAGACTTGGACTACGCACCCAATCTGGGCAAAACGAACGCATGATATTATCGGAGATGAAAACCCAGCGCCATTGACGTGCAGAGCATTCAGGTCCATGTTCTATCCATAAATGTCCAGGTCATATACGTCTTGGGAGCACGACTATACCAGTCCGCCATATCGAGTTGAGTGATTTCCAAAATGTTGAGGTTCAATACCAGTTTTGATCCAACTCTACGATTAAGTGCGCGCAAAGGACGAAGCCGAATCAAGGATGAAGGCGATGTGGATTCGGATCAAAAAGAAGGGTGGATGCGTCCAAGAATACCTCGCGTAGCGGTAAGTGGTCTGTTGAATCCGAGGGGAGTCCAGGACACAGTGCTTATGGCCCAATGTGCTCAGACCGTAGGCAACGGCGTAAACGTGCCACGAAAAAAGGCAGCTGCTGGTAGCATGACCATATTATTCTTTTTATACCTAAATATAGCCTGAAAAAATCCATGAAGATCTGGGGTGGGGCTTGGCGGTACAGCACACGGTACATAGTAAGCCCCGACTCGCTTTTCTTAGACTTCCCTCCCTACCAAAAGATGATAGTCTTGGACTCACGCTCAGTGCAACATGTCAGCCTTCCCGTCCTCATTGCCCCGGTACATTCCTGCGAATTAATTCATCTATAAGGCACACAGGCTAGCTCCATAGACGAGGGCGGTATGGTCACCAGTCCGATTGCAATTCGCTCCCCAAAGAATTACGAAGCAGGCGATTCATCGTGCCAGCCTTCTGGCCGATTGGGGTTACAGAATTCCGAATCAGAGCCTCGGGGTAATCCTCGTGCTGCGAAATCTGTATTTCAGTCCCCCTCGAACGCCTCACCCACCCTCTACGTCTGCCCTGAAATGAAAACAACAACGAAGCTTCAAATCAACTAGACGGCAAGGTTAACATCGTCATTTCCCTGACAGCTTATTTTTTGCTTAAAGTCGCTGTGTGGGCCCGATGTACAGGTGCCACTGTAGGCAACGGCATGGATGTGTGGCACCTGGCATGACTGTATCATGAGTTTCTACCCATACCTAAATATAGCCTGGAAAAACCCACGAAGATCTGGGCTGGGGCTTGACAGTACAGCACACGGTACATGGGAAGCCCAACTCGCTTTAGAGACTCGGATTGTGGCGGGATGCTTCCGTCACAACCCTAGACTCTAGAGCTTGAGACGGCTGGATAATAGCGTTCCTCCCCCGGAAGATAGTAGTCTTGGACTCGCGCTCAGTGCAACGTGTCAGTCTTCCCTTCTTCATTGCCCCGGTACATTCTTGCGAGTGACTGGTCTATCTATCAGTCACTCAGGCAAGCTGCATAGACGAAGGCGACCTGACTCCTCGCAAGATATGTGATCACAGTGCTTGTCACGGTAGATTGACGTCACGC
This sequence comes from Phylloporus gajari, assembly GCA_038090615.1. Classification (NCBI taxonomy): domain Eukaryota; kingdom Fungi; phylum Basidiomycota; class Agaricomycetes; order Boletales; family Boletaceae; genus Phylloporus; species Phylloporus gajari. Next base: position 8,962 of record JBBPMY010000901.1, read on the forward strand.
GCTCATGAAGAAAGTCAATTTACCCAGCGTCTGTACACCACCCGGTACCACAACGAACGGCACCTGGCGACAAGCTTCCACCCGCGTGCAAACGCATACGACTTGAACAGAAAACTACGTTCGAAACAGGCGATTCCTCGTGCAAGCCTTATTGCCGATTGCGGTTATGCGATTCCGAATCAGAACCTCGGGGTGGGTAATCCCCGTGCTGGGAAGTCAGTACTTTCAGTCCCAACCTCGAACGCCTCACCTACCCCTCTATGTCGTGGGAAACAGAAACAACAACGAAACTTCAGAATCAACTGGACGGCAAGGATAACCATCAACACTGTCATTCCTCTGGTGGATAAGACCCTCTCAGACGATCGTGGTGTTCCTATCGGCGCATGTCCCCTACACCACGCAGTATGTCCTGAATTATCTGGCATGTACACAGAAATGTGTTGATACAATGATCCATACAAGGGAAGGCGACGCCGCGCCTAGTAGCAACAGTGTAATCATTTCGTGACATGCTACAAAGTTGTTTATCTAACGCCGTCTTTGTTCGAGTCATTCCACGCGCCGAATTTCCTGTCTTTGTAGGCACGAGTCGCTCACGGGAAATAAAGATTTATTACCAATTAGACGTGGGATGGTCGGAACAAGACAACATTCAAATAGCAACATGTAGAGCTCACGGATTCTTCCAGGCGACAAAGTCGAGGAGCAGACTTTGTTGAGAATGAGAGAAATCATTAGAGCACGTCCAACACTCGTACACTCTCTGTCAGTTTCCCCAACATTACCGGTGTCATGTCCTTCACACTTAAAGTTACTGTGATCAAACTCTCTGGCGCGACTCGTCTGTACTCGTCCACATTCCGGCGGTTGGGTGTGAATAGGAGTGCACCAAACGGCCGCCCCAGTCGAACCATGAACTCCAGAACGCGCGCCTGCTTCGCCCCGGACGACAGAATTGAAGGGGCTTCAAGCGACGCAGTATCTGAGGCAGTGTCACTATTTCCAAAAAGGGAACCAAGCGGTCTGAGCAATGTCATTATTAATGGCTGGGTAGATGATGTGGTATTGGATGGTCCAGGGAGAGGCGGCAACTCTCCTTGCGCAGATGGCTGGCTGTCCAGCTCCTTGGTACTTGTCCCCGGACCAATTTCGGGCAGTTGTCTGTCAAGGAGAAAGTCGATCCAAGGGTTGACAAGGTACAGAGAACCAAAGCGGGAGATATCCTCTCGGGTACGGATCTCCACAACCCCAAGCGCGTCGGTTTTCGCTCGGAAAACATAATCCAAATCATCCAGAAAGACCAATGGCCGTCCAAGTTTGAAGGTGAGACATGGGAGTTTCAATCGGCGATCTGCAAATGTTGGTACAGAAAGCTCACTCACTTTATCATATAGCTTTGTAAACGAGTTCATGTTGGAACGCACTCCAATAGTCATCACTTTCATTTCAACGTCTGAGATGGCCTGCGGTATGTGCGAGGTTGGAAGCTGGCTAAAGACAGTGATACTGGACGGAAGGCAGCTATTGAAACTGCTAGATCTACCCGTCCACGCAAGGATACTCACGTCCCCAGAGTCCATGACTAGCTTCGCCAAGAGTTTGCCGAGGGCTTTATCTTCCTCTCCATACGTGATTGGTAGGGTCAACGAGAATATCCCCAGCAATGAGTAGGCAGCATCCTCGACTCGAGTCGTCCGGCGGGTGGAGGCAAGGCGAAGTTTTTCGCGAACATCATTGAGGCCAGGACGGAGGGTCATCAAGACCTGCGCTGAAATTCCTGTCGCTTCCTCCATCTCCAAGATGACTTCGGGTGATTCCTTGTGGTTGTAGATCTCGAGACCGAGGTAAGGTGTCCAATCTTCAGTGTAAATGCGG
>JBBPMY010000902.1:0-10810 GCA_038090615.1 Phylloporus gajari
GAGCAAAAGCACAAGTTCCCTGATGTATTACACTCTTCAGTCAAGCTGTAAAACTCCTACTCAAATCACCAACAGTCACTTAACCATTGTGATGCCTTGACCAAAGACCAATCTCTGTGGTCAGCTGAAACCAATTGGTTGCTCTTGTTGCAGCAAAAAATTCCACTCAGAGACCAACATTCTTCAGCACTTGAATCAGCCGAAAGGCTCTTGCTACAGAAGTACTTTGTTTGAAGACCTCAACACTACAGATGGCACTGCAGCAGAGTTGGCATTTCCTCACACCCATGACATTGATCAACATTCTCTTTTGTTGGAAGAAATGGGGGACAAACCTGCTGGGTTTGATGAAGATCATGATGTTGAGATGGATGATGCTCCTTTGGATTCCCTTGATGACCCCACAGGTCCAGAGCAAGTAGGCTCTGGACAATACATTGAGGTATTTAAAGGGTGTGAAGAGACATTTCCTGGTGGGAACACCTTTATGGATCATTTCAGACAGGATCAGTTTATGGAGGAGAGAAAGACTAACCTCTATTACCCTTGGGCATCAAAGCAGGAGTGGGAACTCACATTATGGTTGCTATGCTCTGGACTTAGCATGGTGGCAATCGACTGTCTTCTATCACTTGAGATTGTAAGTAATTGCACTTCAGCTGTACTATCGTGCTTTCTTAATATCTTTCAGATTAAAAACACTTCTCTGTCATTTTGCTCTGCCAAGGAGCTCAGGACCTGTGCAGAAATTCTTCCCCAAGGCTCAAAATGGGTATGTGAGACTCTGAAGCTCAAACAATCTGTCAAGCAACCACTTTGTCTCTTCTATCACAACCCAACTGATTGCCTGTGAGCTATCTTGAGCAACTCACTTCTCACATCTCACATCTCTTTCGTCCCATGAAGGGCTTGGACTTGCATAGCAAGGATTTGTTACATCTATGATGAATGGTTAAGTGGAGATTGGGCATGGAGCATACAAGTAATGTTTCCTTTGTGTACAGGTACTAGTATACAAGAACTGACTTGTTCATAGAAGGCATTGCCTGCTGGTGTCATGGTCCTTAGTGTGGTACTATCATCTAACAAGACCAACATCTCCGTCATGAGTGGCAATTGTGTTGCTCATCTAGTTCTCATCAGTCTCACTAATATTGATGCACAAATTCACAGCAAGATGTCCTTACACACTTACCTCCTGCTTGCGCTTCTTCCCATCACCAAGTTCACTCACAAGACTTCCCACGTCCATGGTTTACTACAAGACTGACTGGTGCATCAAGCTCTCATCACCATCCTATCTCCACTAAAGACTGCAGCAGCAGTAGGTATCATGATGAGTGATCTGGTCAGTAACTTATGCTACTGTTTTACACCTGTAGCTTCCTGGATTGCTGACACTCCAGAGGAATCTCTGCTATTGGCCACTGGTCCAAAAGCATCTCCAATAACAACTGCTAAAGCCAAGAACTTCAGTGACCTTTATCAACATCCACCTTGTACCAGCAAAATGACACTAATTGCAATCCATACTGCTTGTACAAAGCACTCTCCAATGGATTTGAAAAACTTTGTCAAAGTTATCAGGGAACTGTGCTTGAATGGCATCATCAATCCAGTCTGGCTAGATTAGGCACTTTCAGACCCTTGCGACTTCATCACCATAGAGCCCTTACACCATTTCCACTGATGCTTTTGGGATCACAATGTAAAGTGGTGTATTGTGGTGGTAGGGGCTGAAGAATTAGATTTTCACTTCTCTGTTATCCAGACTCCTGTGGGCTATTGAAGATTTGGTGATGGTATATCCAAGTTAAAGCAAGTTACCAGCTGCAATCATCATGCAGTTCAACATTACCTCATTGGTGTAGTGGCTGGTAAAGTCACTCAGAAATTCCTTGTGGCCCTTCTCAACTTCCGTTATCTCATGCAAGCCCCCATGTTTACTACCTACTCTCTTGATTGGGTTGCAAGCGCACTCCAAGAATTCCATTCAAACAAGGATGCTATTGTGCAGCATGGCATATAGGATGGCTGAGAAATCCCAAAGCTCAAACTTCTTTAAAGTGTCATCTCAGATATTCATCAATCCATGGTGACAATGCAATGGACTACTGATATCACAGAGCATGCACACATTGAAGAAATCAAGGTGCCAGCATATGCTGGAAATAACCAAAACTATCATACCCAAATCACACAGCACCTTGACAGACTGGATAGGTGTTTCTGTTTTGACCTTGCAACATATATCGAGGAGCACCGTATTGGAGATCAAGCAGTGGACAAGGCTTTTGCAAATGATAATGAAGATGACAAGGATCACAAACCCAATATCGAAAAGCTTACCTTTGAAGCATATCACACTCCTGGATGATCCATCATTGACTACTTTGCTCTCTCCTCTTCCCTTGTTCAAGGATTCTACCCAGCTGTCATTAAGCCTTTCTGCACATTTGCCACAACTATGACCACTTTCCACCTTGCAACCAAACCTTCCTCAAGGCTTACTGTAGCTGTGGCCTCCACCAAGTATGGCCTGCCAGATCTTGCTCCTGTAATCACTTCTTTTTTTGCATAGCTAGATGGTAGTTTGGTATAGGCTGAACCTTAACACTCCAGACTTAGCAGAAAGTACAGGTCCAGCAAATGTTGTACCATAACACTAACATCCTCAAACCACCGCAAACTTTACACATCATTCCTCCCACACTCAGCAATCCTTTTGGTGAATATGACTTGGTTATCTTTAGCCCCAGACTTGATAGTGACTGGCTGAAGCATGGGCTGGCTGGTCATTCAGTTACCCAGCTCCAAATTATCTTCTGCCTCCTACACTCCAACCTTTTCCTTGCTTATGTTCAATGCTTTGTTGTTGGAAGTGTGAACCCTGCCACTGGAATGCACCATCTCAAGTGAACAGTCCAGTCGAATGGACAATGGATTGGGGAAGTGATCCTTGTCAATTACATCCAGTCTCCTGCCTGTCTAATTCCTGATTTTGGTGTAGAGGCACATGCATGTTTGACCAAGTTGAACAGCTACAAACAGACTTTGGTGTTTTGGTTGAACAAGTATTGGTCTAGAGAGTTCTATTATGTGCTATCTTCGGTTTAGGCTACCTCCCTTAAGCTAATACTTATCATAATCATTTTCTATCTGATCTGAGTCTTGCAACATGCCAAATACTCATACTGTTTGCAGTTTCCCACATTCAACTCACTCACTGAACAATGACCAACAAGATTGTAGCCCATCAGAACAGCCTTGAACCAGAACAGAAGATACAAGTGAGTGCATGATTTCTGTGCTAGTTGACTCTTTTCTATTGTTTATCCTATTAGCAACTCCAGTCACATACGATGCCATACAACCTATGCTGTGTGAGTACATGGACATATTGCCAAGCCACTACCCGTATCTCACCAATATCTGTAGATTTTAACAATCATCCCACAACTCAGGCAAAAAACTGATTGGACTAGATCAACCATAGATCCCTTACTGGAGAACAATATGAGGGGGACCCACGTGGAGCTTAACAAGCAGGAAAGCACTATATTTCTAGAATTCCTGTACCTGGATTGCTGTTTGTTCCAAAAGGTGGAGAGAAGGGTAACAGACTTGAAGAGGTACCACACAATGAACCAGCTCCTCAAGGTATTCCAGAAGAAAAAATGATATAGCTGACATAAAAGCAGAATGTCACATAGTTGGCTACCACCATTCGGCTGCCCCTTGCTCACCCCCAAATTCATCAAGAACTGTGAAGTCCAGCTGGGAAACTTCTTTAACAATGTGCTCAGGGTTGTCAGTGAGAACTGTGGCTTATTGTTTTTGTGAGTATTGCTTAGTGCTCAATGAGCCACTCACTGACTTGTGCTCCAAACAGCCATTGGGATGCAAGATCAGCCAATGTACCCTTAGATGGGTCCCCTGCATGTAGAAAGCCTGACATAACTTGCTATTTTGATGCTGCTTCTGCCCATAGCCATCACTGGGGATGGGTTGTGTCATTTTGTGAGGTGAAAAACTGAAATACCAAGATGAAACAAGGGCAGTCATTCACAGAGATTGCTGGGAAGACAGTGTGCACCTTAGCTGCACAAGATGGCTGCTACCTCATTCCATGTATTTACATGCTTGGTTCATGCATATGTCTCACAATTTTTGATTGCAATGGATTGATCACCATGCACACCTTCAATATCAATAGTTCATCAAAAGAATTCTTGTGTATATGCATTGGAGTTTCCCTTGCTGATTACAGCTGTCTTGAGTTTGATAGATCAATTGAATGGGACAGCCAAGATGGAGCACCTACTGACAAAGTGACACTCACAAAATGATGATGAAATAGCACCAGACAGTGTACCAGATGATGATGAAATGACAGACAAAGAAGACTCTCAGCTGAAAGATGAATCTGAGCCTGACAATGAGGATGAAGACAGACTCAACAATGAGCAGCTCTTGGCCAAAAGTAATAACGGTAACTGGAGAAAGTGGTTGAAAGTGGTTAACAAGAAGGGTCATGTCTGCAAGATATCGCTCCAAAGAATTCTTGCTATCTCTGACAGTCTACTTGGCTGTGGGACGACTGTCTGGGAAGGCATGATTGATTTATGTGGTCCTGGGCCAGATTCTGTGGTCACAGTCAAGGACTCATGGATCAATCCCCTGAGGAAGTACACCAAGGGCATGATCTTCCATATCCTGGCACAATATGGTGTTGAAGGTGTCCCGGAGCTACTCACTGAGGGGCAAGTCAGTACCAAACATTTTCATGATGGAACTGACGTAAATGTGTCTACTCATTTCATTTGATCAAAATTGCCTAATGTTCATTCTCCTGAAGACTTCCATCTCTAAGTCCTATCATGCCTTATCACTCATCCTGTTGGCACTCTCCTCATTGACTTTTCCTCTCTGGGAGAACTCTTAGTTGTGTTCCTAGATTATGTGATTGGTGAGTGTTAAACTACATCAGAGAACTTGTGTTGAGCATACAATGATTCAGCAAGATAGAATGCTGCTATGCACCATTGTGTTGAGTTGTTGTGTTTGATAGACACACACGAAGGTTTTGGAATAAGAGTTAATTAGAACTCAGCTGTGGAGTTTGAAATATCTATACTACTAGTATGATTATATAATATATCTAATTAGGAGTATGAACTACGATGCACTATCTCGTTCAACACTCCCCCTTGCTAAGCTGCCAATTCTAAGGCACGTAAGCATTAGAGTATAGTAAAGAGTATAGTTAGGAAGGATGAAATCTAATAGATTCTAAGTTCCAGTTCTGATCTGAATTGTTTGAATTTAATACCACCAAGGTTCTTGGTGAACATATCTGCAGGATTGGAGGATCCATCAATGAAAAAGATTTCAATGGTATCATCTTTGACCCAGTCTCTTACTACATGCCATTTGATCTCAATATGTTTATTTCGAGTTTCAGTGACTGGATTAGATGTCATGAATATGGATCCTTGATTGTCACCACAGATAGAGATGGGTTTAAGATTATACTCAAGTTCTCCAAGTAGTTGTTTAATCCAAACAACTTGTCTGCTACATTCTGACAGGGCAATGTACTCAGCTTCAGTGGAGGAGAGGGAAACACGCTCTTGTTGTCGTGATCTCCAGCTGAAAGTACAATTAGCTAGTTTAATAAACCAGCCTGTCTGAGAGCATCAAGTATTAGGATCAGATGCCCAATCTGAATCTGTACAAGCCATGAGGCCAGATCCTTTTCCATCATAAATAAGAGCATAGTTTCTTGTGCCAAGTAGATAGTGACAGATGTATAGTGCTTTATCTATATGCTCTTGGGTAGGATTGGTGGCATGTTTAGATAATGCTGTGACAGCATATGCAATGTCTGGGTGAGTGCCAATCATAAGATATAGCAATGATCCAATAATAGTTTGGAATTATGTTCAAAGTTCAGGATTTATGGGTCTATCATGTTTCAGAGGATAGTATCCTTGAGGTAAGGGAGTGGGAGTGGATTTAGCATTGATTAGGCCAAATCTCTCTATGATCTTTTCTACATATGTGCATTGATCAACTAATATCTGATGATCTTTGCGCTGGATGCACATATGGAGAAATTCTTTGGCTATGCCAAGATCTCTGCATTCCTATTTTTTCATAAAATGTCCCTTTATCTCATCAACAATGGTCTTAGAGGGACCACAGAATATGCCATCGTCTATATAGACTATGGCTACGACCATGTAGAAGCCCTTCCTTTTATAAAGAAAGATGCCTGGATCAGATTTTAGACGTTCAAATCCAAGTTCTTTCATGGACTCATTTAGAGTGTTCCAGCAAGCTAATCTGGCTTGTTTAAGGCCATATAGGGCTTTCTTTAGACGAAGGACTTTGCCTTCAATCCCAGTGATCTTAAAGCCTTCAGGGAACTCCATGTAGATTTCTTCATCTAGATTGCCATATAGATAGGCAGATCTTACATCTATGGCTTCCATGTGCCATGATTCCAGTGCAGCAAGAGCCAACATCAATCTGACTGTCTCATATCGCACAACTGGAGAGAAGATTTGGTCGAAGTCAACACCTTCAACCTGAGAGAATCCTTTTGTGACTAATCATGCCCGTTTACGTCCATCTGGTTTGATGTCAAATACCCATCGATTTCTGATGACTTTGCAATCTTTGGGTTGATCTACAATGTCAAATACATCTCTTTTCTTTAGCATCTCAAGTTGCTCGTGACATGCAACTTTCCATTCTTCTTGTGCTGCAGCAGATAGGTTTTGTATATCCCTATATGTCCATTCATGTATGGGTTTGGCACTAGGATCCATGGTATCATGTGCAATTACTTTGGAAAGCAGATATTGTAAGAAAGATACTCCCCCTTCACAGCTTAGCTTCTCAACCTCATCCTCAGAATTTTCATCAGAGGGGGGAAATGGTAAAGTAGAAGGGTCCTCTTGAAGAGGGTCTTGGAGAGGTGAGCCGGGAAATTGACCAGGCATATCTGATTCTTCCATACATTTCTTCCATGTAGCTTCCTTCTCTATATCCTTGACTTGCTGTACAGGATGGTCATCACCATACACATTGTCAGGTCTTTTAGGGACATGATGCTCTCTGTGAGGTCTTTGAGGGACTGCAGGGATAGCAGAGACAGGAGGACGAGAAGGAGCACGCTGTTTTTGTGGCGCAGTGGGAGGAGGTGGACATTGTCCTTTGGGTGATAGAGTGTGAGGAGGACTAGGAGAGGATGGACGAGGAGATGGTGGATGTGGTAGATTGATTGGTTCAGCTGGAGGTGCTGATTCAATGGAATTTGGAAGAGGAACTTCCACTCCTTTAGGTGGGGCAGTGACCTGTGGCAGTGGACAACGCACCTGAGGCTTATCACATTTGGGGAACAATTGCTCATCAAATAAAGCATTTGTAGATGTGAAAATAATGTTTTTGGGAGATTGCATAAATAGGAAGTTAGAGGTATTTCCAGATGTAACACCTAAGTACACCATGAGTTCAGATTTAGAGGCCAGCTTATTGGTGTGAACATCTTGTGGGATGTGAACATATGCTCCACAGCCAAAGACACATAGATGGCTTATATCTGGGGACTGCAAGTGCAAGAACTTATAAGGGGTATGTCAATTATGACATTTTAAGGGTGTACAATTGTACAAGTGTACAGCGTGATCTCAGCTAAATTCCCACCAGGATTGGGGCAAGCATGCTTTGAGTCTCATAGCTTCAGATTTGTCCATGAGAGTGTGTATAAATCTCTCAGCACACCTGTTCTGTTGTGGGGTATGGGGAGCACTCTGGAAAATGTGAATCCCGTTGTCGAGCAGTAATTTATCAAAGGCTTGAGATTTGTACTCTCCCCCTGCATCAGACATCCATCCTTTGATTGTGGCATTGAATTGTGTCTTTGCCATGGCAATAAATTGCTTGATGATCTGTAATGCAGCATCTTTTGAGCGCAAAAGTTTAGACCAACCAAAGGAGGTGTGATCATCAAAGAAGGTGATGATATATTTGTATCAATGATAGGATTCAATGGGAAATGACTTAATGTCAGAGTGAATAAGCTTGAAAGCTGTTGATGCTCATTTAGAATCAGGTAAGAATGGCTGGTTAGGCATTTTTCCTTGGGTACAGCCAGGGCCAAGGGTTCTTCCTGAGGGAACTGAATAGATTCAGGGAAGCTGCGAGTATGTTTTTGCACATGTTTGAGGACTTCCTTTGAGGGATGACCAAAACGTCAATGTATGATGTCATAGTTAAGGGTGGATTTTGTGAGGTTATGTTTCAGTGAGGGTATGTCCTCAATGGTGTACATGTTGTGGCCCATTCTGCCAGGAATAAAGGGGGCTAGGACAGTGCCATCACCATATAACATTTCAAGGTGGTTGATGTCACCATGAATTTTTGCACCAGCATGAAGTAATTGACCCATAGAGACAAGTTGGACTCCAGAGTTGGGGATATGTCCAACCTCATACAGTTTGAGTATATAAGGGTGATTGGAATCATCAAGCCATCATATAAGGCATGTGCCTGTGCCTACAACATGTAAAACGCCAGAGGCTGTGAATACAGGCATTTGGTCTTCCTTTTTCAAGGGATTATAAGTGACATAGTCACTTCAGTCAGGAGTGAAGTGCATTGAAGCATCTGAATCCAAGATCCACAAGGGATTTGGGTTGGTACATCTCTCACACTTAGATTTCGAACCATGTGCACAGATCACAGTGTCCAATTTGGTATCTACAGGTACAGATGTATATACTGTAGATACATTGCAGTCCAAGACATGATTATGTGCTGTTGCAGTGTGCTTGGATGAGGACGGATCAGCAATAATGAAAGGGTAAGAGACATACCTTAGATAGGGGTCCCACTCATCGTCAGACCCATATATGTCAACCTGGTCTTTGTCATCCCAGGTGGTGGCAACAATGTCAATCTCCCGCCTCTGCTTTGAACAAGGACTCTCCAGGTCTTCCATTGAGAAGGGACAATCTGTCTGGATGTCCTCTGGGAAAGTCTGGTAAGGGACTTCCTCTTCCTCATCTGAGAACTCGGTAGTATATGTACCGAGTGGGGCCTGGGAGGATCCTTCAATGGGCATGTTGTCAGCTTGAGTGTCGAACCACATCCCTGAATTCTCTGCTTCTCGTGTGGCTTTGGAGCCAGAGAATATGTCAGAAAAGAGAGCATCCCAATCGGGTTCAAGACGCTCATCAAGTGATCGTTTGAGAGGAGGGGAGGGGATGTGAGAAGGTTGGGGCGAGGGAGTGTGGCGGATATCTGACCAGTCAATGCAGTTGAGGAGGGGCACAGCAGTGGAGAGAGAGTGTATGCTCTCAGAGGTCATGGCCAGGTTCATTTCATGCGTGTATGTGAACACACTTTGAACCTCCTTGAAGGCAGGAGGGCTGCCTTGGCCTTGGTACATGAGAGCCAAGCGATGTGTGAGAGCTCAGGGATCCACTGTTGCCAGAATGTTGGTGATACGAGTGACAGAAGTGAAGAGGGGTTAATCCTCTTCAACAAAGCCCAAATGGGCCTAGCCTCCTTGTTGCTTCTTGGAAAGGCATTTACCTCTCTGTCCTCAACCAGCCTTGCCCTTCCCCTTCTGCACACTGCTCTCTTGCTGCAGCCCAGAGGGCACACTAGGTTGCTGCTGCTGCTGGAAGGAGGGATCTGCCTCCTTGCATTTGATGGCTGAAATTTTATTTGCATGCTAGGGTGCCTTGCCCTTGCCCATCATTGATGATTGTTTGAATTGTAGAACAGCAGCTTGTACATTCTCAAAGGTTGGATCCTTTGCCTTCCCAGCCAAGTCCTTCTCCTGGAGGGCGTTCTGGGCAATGTTGGTGTATGAGGTGGGGAGCTTTGACAGGACAATCATTGCCTGGAGCTTAACTGAGATTTCATAACCAGCCTCTTTGAGCTTGGTGAAAAGGTGCTCAAGGCAAGCAAACGAGAGAGTGGGATTAGAGGATGTGGGAATTGCGAGTTCCATCATTGCCTTAAAGTCTGAGTAGGCCTGCAGGATCTCCTTTTTATTGAAGTCAGCGTCAAGGGCGTCCATGAGATCGGTGGTGACAGTCTTGGACTTGTACTTCTGCTGAAGAGCAGAAGAGAGGGCAGTGTGGATGGTCCCAATGATCTTGTTGTTGTTCAAGTGCCAGTCAATGTACTGGCAACGATCCTCAGTAGTAGAGGTGGTGGTGAGAGCAGCGGGGGCTGAGAGTTGTAGGACCCAGGTGGAACCGGTGGCCTTAAGGTAGTTGACCATAGTGGTCTGCCACTGGTGGTATCTGATTCCATTGAAGACGGGGAGATGTGTGGTGGAGGTGGATGCAATAGAAGACATAGTTTCTAAAATACAAAGTGTCAGTAGAATATACCGACATAGGTTCCCCTTAGTGCCCTTTCACGCAAATAGGTAAGGATGCACTAAAAGCGACAATCTGAACCATATGTGGCGGTTGAGACAACTAACCAAGTCACACATAAAGCAGCAGACATTGGTGTAGTGTGTTAATGTGCTCTGCAGTCACGCATCAGGGCTCATAACCTGTCAAGCATACAATGATTCAGTGAGATAGAACACTGCTATGCACCGTTGTGTTGAGTTGTTGTGTTTGATAGATGCATACGAAGGTTTTGGAATAAGAGTTAATTAGAACTCAGCTGTGGAGTTCGAAATATCTATACTACTGGTATGATTATATAATATACCTAATTAGGAGTATGAACTACAATGCACTATCTCATTCAACAACTTGTGCTTTTGCTA
>JBBPMY010000903.1:0-10801 GCA_038090615.1 Phylloporus gajari
GGACTGTACAGAACTCTAATAGGACTATCCAGCACTCTAACCAACTGTATAGTGCTTGTATGGACTGTACAGCAGCTCATCTGGACTGTACAGCACTTGTTTGGACTGTACAGCACTCATTTAGACTGTGCAGCACTCTAATAGACTGTACAGTGCTCTAGTGGACTGTATGACGCTCATCCGGACTGTACAACGCTCATCTGGACTGTACAACACTCATCTGGACTGTACGATGCTCATCCGGACTTGTCTGGGCTGTAGAGTGCTCATATGGATTGTGCAGTGTTCGCAGACTGTATCATCAAACCCGCACATGCAAAAAACTCTGTTCATCGCAAATCATGATAATCTGTGCAAAAAAGATTAGGTAGCAAAAGGGAGAGCGTGAAAAAATGCAGTAAAACAGAAAATAAAGCATGAGATCGTGAAGAAAAGAACATGCCGATAGATCTATCAATTCAAGTCAATTTCACATTCCGAGTTGTCGGAGGACATATCACAAATTTCAGTGAAGCTGGAAGGAAGTTTTAGCAATATTCTGTGCGTAAATAAGGACTTACGTGGCCTCCCAAGCCCATGCCTGTAGCATTGCATCAAGCTTCTGACCATGATAGTCATTGTTGAGGACTTCTTCAAGCTTCTTATGCATCTTCCAGAATTGTCCCTCATTTTTGGACAGTGGTACCTTGCCTTTCATTTCGCCATGGGCAGCATATACGTCAAGTACACCCTTGATCTAATGACAGCCAATCAGTAGCGCTGTCTGGTGAGTAAATAGGACGCACGTATGAAGCAACATAAACCAGGCCATATATGGGACCATCTCCTTGAAGACGTCGTGGTTGCGGAATGATTTAGTACCCTTCGAATAAAAGATACGCAGGCATGCAATACAGAGGCAATTGTGGGCAAAGTTAGAAGCTCTTCCCTACATCAGAGACGAATGATGAGTCAAAAACACAAAAAATACAGCACTTACAAATTCATCACGGTCACCCTGGAGGAAATGAAACTTGTGTGCGAGAGTGTTCGCCTTGACCTTGACCTGTGCCAGTCGCTCGGCTGTTGTCTTAGCACCTGACAGTAATAACCCATACTCTACCGGGACTATCTCTAGGATGACTTTACGAACTCCACTGCAGAAGTTATTGATGTCTTTCCAGACGCAATGTGCCATACTGTCCAGATGTTCCTCCAGGTATCCTGAACTTGTTTGTAAGTGCACCTAGGAGGACACAGCAAGCAACTTACCAGCTTCAATCATACAGCCATCCTGTTCGAACGTATTCATGGCCTGTAGCACAACATCCCGACAGATGCCCCCGACTGCCTCTTCCATCGACGGAAATGGGTCAGTGAAGATTTGATGTCCACAGAAGTAATACTTCGCTAGATTGATGAGTGCTGTGCACATCCGAGGATAGAATCGCAGTAGCGTGGCGTCTTTCTTAGCGGTGGGTTTTCCCTTCACCCAATCTGCTTCTTTGCCTTCCTCGTCATGCTCGGGAGTGTGGTGGGACATATGGTTCCTTGTTTGAAGCTGCTTGGCATGACCCAGTTGTTTGCGAGATGGCAAGCGCGGTTTACGATTCTTCGTGTGATAATCCGCAAGGACATCGTAGTCAGTATTTACCTATAGAGATATACGATACTGAGCTTTGAGACTGCATCAGATGCTACTTACATCAACGTGGGTGACTTTCTGTGTGCGTGTAGTACATTCTTGCCTCAGTGGGTGTAGATTATTGTGCTATTGGAGGCGATAAGAAAAAAAGACCGCTGGATGAACAAGTGTACTTGCCTGGTCAGACTGTTGCTGCAGATTGTCTTCATGGCGACTCACAACATCGGAGGGCATATCCTGTTCAAAGTCAGCAGCACCAGGCTCAGTGAAATCAAGGTCAATGTCGTCAGCAATGGGGTCATCCATGGTAATATCTTGAGGGGTGTCTTCACGGTTGTGAAAATGTCGACGAATTCGGCAAATGTTCTGCGAGAGGACATCTTGTGTCAGCACACGATGATCTTCAGAGTTGTCGTCCTCGGAACCAGAGACATCCAGGTTGAAGTTTTCTTCTTCCCCATCCTCCTCTCCACCTGTGTTCAGCGTATACATAGATGTGTCCACATCATTCGCAGGTCCGTCAGATTGAACTTGAGGATCGTACAGTCCTTTGTTGTCATAACAACTATTGACCGACCAACCAAGGTACTCGTCACCCAATTCATAACACATATAGTCTAAACGATTTTCAGTACCTGTCACGATGGTGGAAAAAAAACTTACCATATCATTTGCTGATTGAAGGGCTGTGATGTTCCGGCAACAACATTTGGAGGATCCTCTCTACAATGCTGTTCCTGTTGTGCTCCAAGTCCCCACCAGCAATGTGAGAGACATGGTTGTGAGGGGTGAGTGGGGAGAATGGAATCTCAAGTGTCTGGGCAATCGATGTCGAACATTGGCGCAGGCTGGGCTGAGCTTTTGAGCCAGCTGGCACACCGTGGGGAACCATCACCGAGCAGGAACGTTGGCGAGTGTGGGATTTCCTAGCAGGCACTTCACTCGGTGCTCGAGCTTCACTGGGGGCAACACTTGGGACACGGAGCTGGCTAGGAGCTGGAGCGCGGGTGCCAGGGACAGTACTTGGGTTATGGGATTGGTCAGGAGCAAGGCTTGGAGTGCGGGTGCTGGGTGCGAGACTTGTGCCACGGAATTGGCTAGGAGCAAGGCTTGGAGCACAGGTGCTGCATGCAAGACTTGCGCCGCGGAATTGGCTAGGAGCAAGAGTCAGAGTGAGGCCTTGAGGAAGGGTCATGCCTTGAGCATCGCCGGTTGCTTGTGCTAAAGTCCAAGGAGTAAGACTTCCAACTCGAACAGAACCTCGAGCATCGCCAGCCACTTGACACGAGGCTCGAGGAGCAAAACCTAGTGTCTGACTTGAAGATCGAGGCACGAGGCTTGGAGCACGGACAGAACCTTGTGTAACTCTGCCCACTTGATCAAAAGCTGGTGGAGCTTGACTTGGTGCCCGACTTGAACGACGGGGTGCAAGCGTATTGGAAGGACGAGTCCATGTCATTCCTCGGGACTCAGGACATAAACTCTGAGCACGTGGAATATCGGGGGCTGTAGAGCCTCTGAGTTCACTTTCTTGTTTGGTACGAGGTGCTTGGGGCTTCTGACTGGGTGCATTGTACTCCACAGTAACTGAGTGAGATCTCTGACAAATGTGGGAACGCGTCTGGCCAGTCTTGCGTGCTGACGGTAGGGGCGGAGGTACGGGTGTAGCAACTGAATGTGAGCGTGCACGGGGAGACTGCATAGGAACTTGGTATTGTGAGACTGTGCGAGTGCTGACGTAAGACGGGGTTGTTGCTCCCCGCATTTGCAAGCCGAAACGGTCACCCTGCTTGGCAATATGGAGGGATGGCTTCGGGATGGCAGGCTCTGTACTCTCTTCATCCATGTCTGACTCTGGAAGTCGAGGAAGAGGCCGCCTCTAGGATATAGTTAATACCAGCACATTAACACACAAATCATGCTCATTTACCGTTCTCTTGTTCAGCAGCTTTGAGGCCTTTCCCTGTCCTTTAGGTGCCAAAGGGTTGATGGACTCCGAGTGAGGAACGTTGACTCTTCCACGTTTTGTGGCAGGAGCCTTATTTGGGCTCTCCAGAACTTCACCTAGCTTGGCAAGCTGGTCGACAACACCGCCCTGTCCAGTGTTATTATGAGTGGAACGGCGCGAGGGAGTAATGGGCTGGTCAGCGTTGCGAGTCTTGCGTTTCGCCATGAGTGAACCTGAGGAACAAGTCACGCGTTTGGAAATGAACATTGAACCATCGACTAAGTACCTTTGGTAAAGCTTACTAAGCACATGGATAGGACGACCTAGAACCAGCGCATGGACGCGATAACAGGGAATTCAGGTAGCTAAGGTAGATCTGGGGGCTCTTGGGAAATCGACAATGTAAGGAACTCACCTAGTAGAGTACATCATAGCGTCTCCGAATCGGTTTTAGTTGATTCTACATTGACAGTTCAAAATGCCTCCTTGATGAAAATATGCGAGCCAGTCAGTCATCTTCATGCACGTCGATGTCTGTCTTACTTGATACCACCCCTCCTAAATCCTAGGAACACCCTCGAAGTGTGCACTCGAAAAAATGAGTTCAAACGAGATATTTACATAGCCCAAGATTGCGAGACGATTACATCAATCTATTGGAATAAAATGGGTGTGAGATGGAAGGTTACAAACCACATACCAGATAATCAATAAACCACCACTGGCCGTCCAGTGAATACTTGTGCGAGCCACAGAGATGGGTGCCCTTGAGGTTCATATGCTGACGTGAGAAATAATCTTACTGCGATAAATCTTAGATAATCTGGAGTTGTACAAGGCCAAAAATCAATTTATTCGTCTCTCTACTTTCCAGGTCCCGGATTTCGATGTGTATTTTTTGACACTTTTACTCGTATCAAGCCGTGGCGTGCTGTGCTCGTTGCGCTGTCCATCCAGCATGCTTCCCCAATCCAATGCCACCTCCACAGTCTGTGTGGTCACAATCGTCTCCAACATCCTCTGATGGGGCTCGGTCACCTGTATGCCCTCCAGGCCCCAGATTTCAACCTTGCGCTTTCATACCAGCATGTTGTGCGTTTTCGTCGTTGTGAGTATATTTCTGGGCGTCCTGCTGTGAGCTTGTCTCACCACTTGGGTTGATCAGGAATTTTTAAAGTGTGTATTCCCCCTCCAATTGATTTTGTTGTTCCCCAGTACATTATAACACCCCCCGCAGATTCATCACCCTCTGTTGTATTTGTGGCACTCCCGATGAGTCCACGTTGTCATTTGTCGCGGTCCGTTTGGCCTGGGTCCCATATGGTGTGTATTACTTGATGTCTCATTCTGGCTGTACTCTGATGGTGAGCGAAAAGGCTGGATGAGGTTGTGGAGGTCATGGACATCAACGGTGGTGAAGCATGTCGACCAGGAATGCCAGGAGAGCCCCCTGATGAGGCGAATGGCACCACAAGGCACCTCACACGACATGAACCCTGTCTGCACGAAGATGTGCAGGGAATGGGTACGGGCGGCAGAGACGACAACAACGGGGCTGACAACGAAGTCCTAGGACAATCCCCACTTGTAGGGATTGAGGGGGAGAGTGGCTGGGACGGCCTCATGGAGTCTGTCACAGTGGCGGCACCAGGCGCACACACACGCAAGCGACTGGTGACGCTAGATGATCAGCTACCACCCGGAGACGACGGTGACGTACCAGACGAAGCCCCATACCTACCAGCATCCCCAAAACTTCCAGATTAGTCCCTAGGAGGGCAGGACGATGATGCACACACTGAGCACGAGGGGGAGTGGAGCAGGTATATGAGTCTTGAAGGCGCACACTCCAGTGTCGAAGCGAATCCGCCGGGACTCCCAGGGCGCCAGGGGCTGCCAAAACGACCTGTCAAATGGACCAGAACACGTCAATGAAAGGGAAAAAAGAGCGTGCGAGTCAGACGCACTAGGGATGACTCATATCGAGCCAGCCGTGCAGGGGGTCGGGTATTGCGGATGGTGTTGACAACAATAAGAATGGCCTGAATGAACTGTCAAAGGCACCAGAACGGGTCAGCAAAGCGTCAGGATGAATGGCCAAAGAGGACGTACCAGAGGAGGCCCAGATCGAGACAACTGCGCTGAATGGTGAAGCGGACGCGTCGCCAGCGTTGGGACACGTTGAAGGGACCAGGGAGATGCCGAGGAAGCTGCTGGAAGCGTCAGGACGAGCCAGGGAACGGGTGGAGCAGGTGGAGCAAGAGTACTCACCACAGAAGGCCCAAGTCGACCCAGGCGATTTGGACAGCGAAATGGCCGCATAGCACGATGACCTGGGCACCTGGGGACGTCCAGGCGGTGTCAGGGGCAGCCGTTGAGTCGATCCGAACGCGCAGGACTGAGGACCAGGTTCACCAAGGCGAATGGGGGACCAGATCAAAATGGGAGGCAGTGGAGGCGGTTGGGAGCGCCAAAACGAAGGCAACGGCAATGGAAACGATGGGGTGGAGTGCCGGATGGATGGCGCATCGAGCAGCACACACTGAGGCTCAAAATCCGACTGCTAGCTGAATACAGAGAGGATCAGCACGAGCGCTACGAAGACGAAGTGGCGCATGTACCTAGGCCACCTACATCGTCCAGAAAGTGTCCCAGACAACCCACCGGCCAGCCGAACCCACCACGTCAACGAGGAAGGTTCAAGATGAGCACTAGCAGGGTCAGCAGGGCAAGGAGAATGTACCAGCACGATCGGCATCATCAAGGTTCGTCGGCTTGTCCTGGCACTCCCAACTCATCCGTTTTGACTTCCTGTGCGGTTGGCTGGGCTTGGGCAGTATTGGTATTCGACCTCTCATTTTGGCCATACACCGACTCATTCTGACATTTTCTGTAGTTCGTTTCGGCTCTTTTGAGGGACATTTTGGTTGTCTGGTTGTGTCTGCGACATGTGTGGTCTGATGCTGGAGCGCGCGTCTTCAGACAGACTATATTTAGGGTGTATCGATACATGGTAGTCAACTGCATGTCGCATAAAAGAATTCCTTGTCGAAATAGTGGTTCAAATAAAACGTATCTGCAAAATGTAAACTATTAGATGAGGTCATGCGAGGATCAGCTTTGTCGCCGAATTTTGGAACGATATGAGCATATGAACGGATTTGATCCAACGGTAGTACATCACCCATAGCCACACCAGCTGATCGCATCGAGCGCTTGAGAATATACATGTGCGTCACGGGATCGACCGCACCATTCAATTCGATATCCAACCACTGAACATAGGTAAGGTACCGATCTGCCCATGGAGAACGTGTCCCTCTAGGGGCAATAGGAATCATGATCATCCATACTTGGCAGATGACATGTCCTGATTGAATCAATTAGAGCAATGGTGAAGTTCAACGCTTTACTACACACCTTTTAGGCCACTCCTCGGCCATTTTTGTGCCTCTTCTACAGCAAAGACAGCCGCATCATAACGGCCACATTCCCAACGCACGTCTGGAGGGCTTACATTGACAGTGAAAGCCAGACAAAGAACTGAATCATCGTGAAAGGCCTTTTGTTGCAGCCGCACTTTGAACCAGATTTGTAGCTGGTCGAAGGGTAGAGACGCATCAGCCACAGCACGTCTAGCCTGTCCAATGTTGTGAATGTGATGAAAATAGGACCCTTCACGAGCGACGTAATCTGCAAGTGCACCACGCAGGTCTGGAAGAGAAAACCGTTCCGTGGCCTCGTCGATCGAGATGGACTTAACCGAGGGATCGTAGTTTAGATGAATGGCAGTAGAGCATGCTGTGAACGAACGAGGTGGCCAAATGTTTGCAGAGCCAGTCATTGCGGCACACTGAGCCTTCTCGAAAAAGTTCGTTGCTTGACGGGCAGGAGTCCTTAGATCAGCGAGAACGGACTGGGGAGATTCATCCGCCTCAGCAGTTTCATCATCCAGTTGTTCTGCGTCCTCGTTTTCCACATTCAAGTTCCAGTAGTGATCTTTGGCGAGTAGCAGAGTTGTCGCATCATCGAAGAGACGGCACTTTTTGTGCCTATCAAGGAAGTGGCATATTTGAGCATCGTAATCTTTATTGTTGCTCGCGCTGGCAGGATTCTTGATGAATTCAATGTGGGAGTGCTCTGTCGTATCAGCGGACCATTGCAAAAGTGAACCGACGTCCTGGATACTAGGTGCAACGCTCTGCATTGTTTCTAACTTGGGGATCTGAAAGTGATTTATAGCATTGCCTTTCCGCCAATGGTGAACACCCAAATCGAGTATGACTTGCTTGTTGTTGTGAAACGTCTGCAAAGCTCTGGCAATCTTTCGCCGCACAGGCTCTGTTATCACGGGTGCTTGGGCCAAGTAACGGAACTCTATCAGAGCACGGATTGCAATCACACATTTTGAGGGCGTCGCTCCAACAATGACAGCAACGATGTAGCGTTGCAGATCACGCTGAACCCGTCTGGTAACTTGCTTGAGCTTCGAGACACCAGTGGGAAAGTGCCGTAGGCCGACGATAGGGGTTAAAACTGAGTAACAGAAGTCCAGTTCCTCTTGACCAACAGCAAATATGCACCACTTGAAGTCATTGGAATAGAATTCACCAAACCAGTAGTGCAGCGGCTCAGGAGTGAAGAAAATAGAAGGTTCAGATAAGGCCCAGTCTCGAAAGAAAAGCTCTGAGACACCATTGAGACGAAATGGTTTGCAAGCCTTGAAGAACTCTTCGACGTCATCAGGATTCTTATCAATGGACGCCAGTTGACAGAGCGTAGTCTTTCCCAGACGAGGCGCATGGCGGAATGGGTCCCCAAAGAACCTGTGATGTGCCATCGTGACATGGGAAGTCAAGGCTTGAACACCTGCAAGCATTGCTGCTTCAGGGAGGTCGGCAATGTAGGAAGCGATGGGAGTGTAGCAAAGGTGTAAATTTCCCACGGGATCTGACATCATGCGGCCAATTCTAGCTGCTTGTTTGAGGGTTTGAGCACAATATCGAGACATTTGTGTGTAAGTTGAGCACTAAGGACCGTACGAATTCTTGGATTTGTGTGAATGAATTTGACAACGGGGAGAAGGGCAACCAATAAGAAAGCATGGTTGGATGCCTTGTTATGGTACTGCATCTTGATATTGGCCAGACTGACAAGTAAAGGATATGCGACACGACCACCTGTCATATTCGTGATGTTTGTTTTGTCCGACGAGAGTATGACACCAAGGAGTGTCGCTCCAAGAGGTAATTCTGACTGGAAATCAGATTAGATCGCAAAGAACAATTGTGACATATGACCTCAAACTTACCTGCATCTTCCAAGCAGCATTTCCAGTAAGCCACTCACTATACGTACGTTCAACCAGGTCTTCTGCAATTTCATAGACACGCTGAGGAGTGAAATCAAGCTTATCGTGGAAGAATGGATGATTAAACAGAAGTTCAATGCAATCCAAAGCGTCCCGCAGATATAGATAGATGGGCGAGACAGTTGCTGCCCCTCTTGTTGAAACAATTCAGTATTTCCACCAAGGGCCAGAGGGAAGTGATTCGGCATGGCCGCGGAGCTCTTTGGCAGTGCGAAAGGAGAGGTGTAATTCTCTGACCTCGAGATAGGCACGGGTGGGTCAGATGATTATGCGCAACTCAACAATTTTGATATTTACCGCGTCTAACTTCAGGAACTCATCAATCTTGGCCATGCTAAGCGAGGAACATAACAAGTATTTGGCTACTTTCCATTCTTTTTGAGTTGCGAACGGATAATACAAGTTTGTTTTGCACTGGATCGAATAGACATCTAGGTTAAACCGATCAAGAAATGTTTCTCCGCAGTCAAAGGTCTGAGAGGCATCCCTGAATTCCGTTACGGAATAAGACCGCCCGCCTTGCTGTTCTGTAAAATCATCCAACATCATAGCGATGTTACCTGCGTCACCCTGCGTGTTAGCCCCAATATCCATGGGATCGTCCACGTTCCAAACGGTATCATCTATCATGGTATCATCTTCCATTGGTAATTCATCTCCTTCCATTGGTAATTCTTTGTCCTGCATTGGCAACTCATCATCCTCTATTGGCATTTCATTGTCCTCCATTGGCAATTTGGGGGAGGGAACGGATCCCAGCTGTGGTTCCTGTGCTCTCGCCAGAATGTCAGCGACAGAGATAAGGTCATCCTGCCAAGTGCGACAGGATCTGAGTGGTTGCCTGATGTGGTGTGTAATGCCTTGACGACTCTCAAATCCCTTGTTGCAATAGGGGCAATGGAACATTGGGTCAGATGCAACAGGTAAAAGGCAGGGCATATTCCTGTTGTGGGTCACCTAGATACTGTCGCTGGCCGACGTGGATTATCGTCTGATCACATTTAATGTTAACGCTTAGTCGGTCGTAAGAGAACTCCTCACCTGGTCGAATCAGCGAGTAGAGTAGGGTGAGAGTACCAAGGTGAGAGTATCTTGTTGCGTATGGCGACTATAAGTTAATGCTCAGTCAGATCAGATAACCCCTCACCTGGAATCACAGTGGGTAGAAGTACTATGGGTGAGACTCGTGCCAGGTGAGAGGGTAGTTGTACGTTTGATCTACGCCTTACATAAGTTAACACTTAGTCGCACGAACTCTTTCCAAGCATTGCAAGTCCCGCCTTACGCAGAGATCGTAGCACGATCAGGTACTATATACACCGTTATGAACACCAACTGTCGAGCAGCAAGGACTTGAACCAGTGCACCAGCCTTGCTCACTTTCGACAGCAACCATGACAAGCCTTTTCAGCCAGGCAGGACCCCACCGTATTCGTCGGGCATGCACGCTCATGCAATAGACGGGAACGTTTCCTCCGCATGCATTATCTTGCAGGGTGGCACATCAAATGTGTCGAGAAACGGTGCGTTTAACTCCACCTCGACTGGAACATGCTCACACAAAGGACAGATGCCACCTGGTACTGCTAATGGCACAGGGAGTCCCTACGTCGCAGAGCAAGGCAAGGCACCTACTCTATCTCTGCTTTGCGACTGACTCATCCAACACCAGTCTCCCACCATCCTCCCGTCTCCATTTTCATTTACATTCTGCCCGAGACCCATCTCATCATCGTTGACAACAATATAGTGGGTAGTCCACAAGCATTGCAAAAGAGTGGCCGTCCTGTGAAAGCTATCCGTACCCGTCTGAAGGGGAAGGAGGGCCGCCTTCGTGACAACCTAATGGGGAAACGTG
>JBBPMY010000904.1:0-10787 GCA_038090615.1 Phylloporus gajari
CCGACGACGACGACGACGACGACGGTGCGCATGCGCAACCGCATGACACGACGACGACGACGCCATGCCCCATGCGCATGCAACCAACCGATGACGACGGTGCCGTGCGCATGCGGTTGCGCATGACGCAACAACGGTGACGATGTCGACGACATGCCGCATGCGCGCACAACCAACCGATGACAACGACGGTGCCATGTGCATGCGCAACTGCATGACATGACGACGACGACGACAGTGCCGTGTGCATGTGCAATTGCATGACACGACAACGGCCACAGCCTGCTTGCGTGACCGCAACGACGCCGTATGCGTGCACAACTGCATGACACGACAACAGCATGCCATCAGCGACACCGACGATGACAGCAGCACTCATGTGCGTGCGTGTACACAGCCCGTCACATGTATTGCGTGTGCGCATACGCCACCAACGACGCACCACGGACCACCTGCTCGAGTTGGTTGTTACAAGTATTTAGATTAGTTGTCTTGTCTATGTTGATTACATTCAATATGATTAGTGTTCTTAACTTGCATTGGAGTGCCTTATTTGCCTTGCAAAAAATGAACTTGAACTCCTTGGATGCCCTTGTAGTACTGGCTATGCTTTTTGGGTTCGGGAAAAGTACCACAAGGGCGGACAAGGTTAGATAAGCGATGTGCTAATTTGCTGATGAACAGCGTGTATATGACGAACTATATACTTTGGATGCATGGATCACTGCACACGACGAGCTACAGAAGCAACGATGTGATAATGGGTGCAATTTGGAGAGGGTGATCGCTGGACTTATGTTCTGGTCTGATGCCACGCACCTTGCGCAGTTCGGCACTGCATCCACATGGCCAGTCTACCTTTTCTTTGGGAATCAGTCAAAATACACTCGTTGCAACCCCAAATCTGAAGCATGTCACCCCATCACCTTCATTCCAAGCATAAGCCATGGTCCAATTAAGATGATTTGTTCAATTGAAGCTGAAGACGAAAAGTTACCAGACAGCATTCATAGTTTCATATCTAGTTTCACAAAGAAAAAGACACCATTGAATGACATCTTGACACATTGCAAGTGTGAGCTGTTTCATGCGGTATGGAGTATTTTGCTAGATGATGAATTTATCGATGCGTATCAAAACGGCATCATCATAACATGTTATGACGGTAAGAGACGCCGAGTCTTCCCTCGTATCTTCACCTACTCCGCAGATTATCCTGAGAAGTGAGTACTTTGAGCTCTGATACTATCTATGGGAATGTGCTAATAGAGTTACCGCAGGGTATTATTGGCTGCGATTCGGGACAAGGGCCTCTACCCTTGTCCTCGGTGCTTGATTCCGAAGACTGCCTTTCACCTTCTCGGGCTTTTATCCGACATTTCACAGAGGATATCCGAGATGCGCCTGTATGCACGTGAGAAGGTCTTGGCCGCACGGAACGCTATTTACAACTCTGGCTCGTTGGTCAAAGGTGCCATCCCGGAACAATATTTGAAAAGCATGTCTCTGGTACCTACGTTTGTGCGTTTGCTTGTACCTTCTAAATGTAAAACCATCTTACCTTCTCAACAGAATGCGATACAAGATAGGCTTGGATTATTCAGATTTGATATTTATCGCATACTCATAGTCAATCTCCTCCATGAATTCGAGCTCGGTATATTCAAATCAGTCTTCAAACACCTCTTACGACTGTTATATGCCAATACCAATGACCCAGGCTTGGTACCACAGCTAGATGATTGGTATGTGTATTCCCATCTCAATTAGAAACATTTGTGACGATAATCCTTTGGAGATTCTTTCAGATAGCATCATTTGGAAAAGGTGCGATCCGCCGATTTCCAACTAATGTTTCAGAGGCCCGTCAGCATGCTGCTCGACACTTCGAAGATATCATTCAGGTTCGCTACCCACTTACCGCTCGTTATGCGTTGCAGGATTCACTAATATGATCCCTTAGTGCGCGATTCCAGCTTTTGAGGGATTGTTCCCTGCTGAGCACAATGACATTGTATGAAAACTTCTTTTTCGACTTGCTCATTGGCACGCTCTTGCCAAATTACGCCAACATACCGAAGAATCTCTTGATTTACTCAATGAGGTCACTCGTTCGCTTGGACAGCAGCTACGAAGGTTTCAGAATGTTACATGCGCAGCATTTGATACAATGGAGCTACCTTCTGAAACGTCTGCTCGTTGGCGAAGGAAGGAACGTGAACTCAACAAATCTAATTCTGCTACTAGCAGGATTCCAGGCGCCTGCTCCAAAGCCTTCAATCTTCATACATACAAGCTACACGCCCTAGGGGACTATGTACACGCTATCTGCCAGTTTGGAACAACGGACTCCTACACTACGCAAATTGTAAGTCGTATTTGACTTATCATCATCTTGCAAAGAACATCGTAATGGAATCTCTACTTTGTTAGGGAGAGGTCTCCCACCAGCAAATCAAGAAATTTTATCAGCGTACAAACAAGAAGGATCCTGCACCACAAATTGCCACACAGGAAAGACGACTTGCTCGCGTTCGGCGTCAGCGCGATGCATACTACATCAATTCCACCGATGAATTTTTAGAAAGGGATGTCTCGACTGATTCGGAATCTACGGTACCAGATGAACTACACCATCAGTTATCAGACTCTCCAGCCAATGCATTCAACATGGCAGAGTATCTCCAAAGCTCCCCAGATGATCCGGCGTTTGCAGTGATGTCTACCTTTGCGAAGTAATACGACGTTCATACTGACATTGTACAGGGTTTTATCCCCAAACTAAAGGATCACTTATTATCGCAACTCTTAAACCGCAAATATGATGGTGACGAGCATGCATTCACCGACAAACAATGAAGCTCTCTGTTATTTATCAACAACCTCAACAGAGTTCTTCGTCTGAAACATTTACAGATCAACTACACAACATATGATATACGTCGGGATCAAGATATGTTACATCTGGGGCATGGCCTGTTGTTCTGTTCTATTCTTCTTGTTCAGTCATGTTCAAGCGGACTCAGTCGGGATCTTCCGTATTACATAATCCTGAGTAGATAACCTTCGTGTCGCCGCATCTACACCTCAGTCGCAGACTCCGTCTCGTACTGAGGTGAGATCGGATCATTTCTTGTTTGTACTTTACTTACACTCTGTAGTATACTTCTACAGGTTATGAGCCCTGTGCTCTGACTAAAGTCACGCATATATCTTCATATCCGACGTGCATATATTCAACGAGATGTCTAGTACTACGTCTGAGGAGGTCAAGCTACCTAAACTTGACGCGTCCAGCAAGGAGTGGACAACTTGGAAAGTCCGACTCCAACTTGCTGCTGGTAGCCGCGGTCTCAGTGGCTATCTTGATGGCAGCAAGGTGAAGCCTGTTAATCCAGCGGCTGGAAAGCCAGATGGATGGACAGCGACCACCTTCGCTGAAATCAAGTCAGTTGACGAATACACCAAAGATCTCGCGACTTGGCTTGAGAAGGATACAAAGGTGTGACATATGATCGCAAACACCCTCCCAAACACCTTGTTTGTCCGTCTCGTGGGCAAAGACACTGCCCATGGGTACTTCACCACTCTGAGCGATCTCTTCGAAAAGCGGTCTGTTGTGGTTGGTGCTGAGATGTGTCGTCAGCTCGGAGAACTGAAACTGAAGGAAGGTGGCGACGCACGTGCACATATAGAGAAGATTATTGCTCTGTGTGAGGACCTGGCCTCAATCGGACGTCCAGTCTCAGACAAGGACCTCTTTAACATCGTGTATGCCTCACTCCCGCACTCTTATAACCCTGGTCTTGCAGCTCTTTCTTCAGCAATGTGTATCCACGAGAAATCCATTACTGCGAACGATCTTATGGATGTTGTCTTGGAGGAGTTCGACCGCCTCACGTTGCAGAATGGCAGAAAAGGCAAGAAATCTTCGGGCAGTGAAGATGCAGCTTTTGTGGCTGATATGTCATCGAAGAAAGGAAAAGGGAAAGGGCACAAGTTCAGTGGCTCTTGTTACAACTGCGGTTGGTCGGGCCATAAAAGCCAAGATTGCTGGGAGGAAGGCGGGGGTAAAGCTGGTCAAGCTCCAAAGAGCTGGAAATCGCGCAGCAAGAAATCCAAAGATAAGGACGAAAAGTTGAAACCAAAGTCGTCTGCGAATGCGGCTGCTGTGGATGAACCAGACAGCGCTTGGCTCGCTACACTTGACGGCGATTCTCTTGCCAGCGAAGCTGTTGATGCGCTCATAGCTCGGAGTGACGTCGTGCCTGAATTGTATGACAGCGGTGCTTTGCAGCACCTGTCCCCTTGTCACGAACACTTCTTGAACTTCATGTCTATCCCACCCAAGCCTATCCGGAGTGTGGATAATGGAACCTTTAACGCGGTCGGTCGTGGAGACCTTCTGGTTGATCTCTGTCACAGCGATACTCGGACACAACTCATTTTGAAGAATGTCTTGTATGCCCCGACTATGCACGTGACACTTGTCTCGATAAGCCGTCTAATGGAGTGTGGCTATTGTGCTGTTTTTGCTGATGGCGTGTGTCACATTTACGATGCGACTCAGTCTGTGGTTGGAGAAGTCAGCGTTTCTAACGGTCTCTACAAAGCTACAAATGCCTACCTGGCCACGGGTGATACGGAGGTGCTCTCTATGGTCGAACTTCATGTTCGTCTGTCCCATATCGGTGTTGGGACGATCCGTGACATGTTGGCCAAAGGCATGGTGTCCAGTGTTATGCTGGACCTAGAGCGCACTTCTATGGGCCAGTGTGCTGCTTGTGAATATGGAAATAGTGCTGTGCCGGCCCGGCCTGAAGCTGCGAAGCCAGTTAAGCCAAGCCTCCTTAGGCCGGGCTGAGCCGAGCCATGAGCCCCACCCAAGCCCCTAAGACAGCCCAGCCTTTTATTTTGGGAAGCCGAGGCCAAGCCAGGCCAAACCATCAAAGCCCCAGAAGCCCCAGATCTCCACGCGCGGCAAAATCCGATTTCCTTTAAAAGGTATGTTGACATAAAATTTAAGGTTTCACCTTACTTACCGCTCGCTTAAACTCCCACTGGCTATGCCTTGTTCTGACGAAGAACAGCCACACCGGCCGAAATGTGTGCCTGCTCCCTCGGCACGTGTGACCTGTATTGATAATGATGCTGAGCTGGAGCTCACTTCCCACCGCCAAGCAAAGGCAGCACGCACGCAGGTCACACAACCTACGCAAGGTGGAAAACGAAAGGTAGTTGACATTGATGGTCAATCAAGCGCCTCTGAAAAAGAGTCAGACCCAGAGAGTCGACCGAAAAAAAGGGCTTCAAAAGGTAAGTGTTTCAGATTTACTGTTTAGTAATGCTCACTCAAGCGGCTCAACACAAACCAGGCAAAGGCCGTGCGGATGGCCCTGCCACTGTAACCCCATCAGATGTAGTCAATGCGGTCGACGTCGACACCGAGTCCGATGGCGGTTTTCTTCAAGATGTTCAAGTTGCGGATGTCGATGGGCCCGTCAAAAAGACACGAGGTGACTGCACGCAAGACATTGAGGCATTCTTCTCTCTGCCGTACCTGAAGAATGACAAAAAATATCGAGATTGCAACGCTTGCTCGTATGTTCTATATTTTCCTTTTTTTATTTACTCACAATACTCTAGTAAGCTACAGAAGAAACCGGTCTCCTTTGTTAATGAGGCAACGACATTGCGGCGCCACCAGCAAGCAATCCATCCAGTCGAATATCGAAAATGGGCGACCAAAAATGGATTTATCTCAATGCTACCCGAAGATGCTAAACGGCATCGCGAGATGGCCCGTGAAGCCAGCACGCCTGAGCTCAGCAGGCAGGCATCACTCGACACGCATCTGATAGCCAAGGAACTGGTTATCCAATACTCGGATCAGGCGTTGCGTGACGCTCTAATCGATTGGATCATCAACACTGATCAGGTGAGTGCTATCATTTCAATATAGAGTCCTACTGATCGTGCATATGTAGCCTCTCTCTGCTACGGAACACCCATCATTCCAGAAGGTCCTGCAGCTTACCACCCATGCTGGCACAAAGGGAATCAACATACCGAGTCGCAAGATAAATCACAACACTATCATTAGCCGTTTCCAAGAGAATATGAAATGGCTTTCTCGAACATTTTCAGTGCGTACGCTAAACGATGTTACAAGGGTTATTAATAATACATGATGTAATAGAGTGAAGCTGTTCAAGGCCGCGTCAACCTGACATGTGATGCTTGGCAAGCGTCGAATATTGATGCATACTTCACGGTCACTGCATCGTGGATTGAAGAACGCTCACCATGCGAATGGACCCTTCAAATGGGTCTTCTGAGCTTTGTTCAGGTTAACCATGCTCACGATGGAGTTCGCCTCGGACAAGCACTCTATAAGGTAGCTAAGCGTGCCGGCGTAACGCACAAGGTATGGGATTGGTATTGATTTGCACTATACTATATTACTAATGTATTTTACTAGATCGGCTATGTAACCTGTGACAATGCAAGCAACAACAAGACCATGATGGAGGAGTTTGGGCGGCTCATCTCTAACGAAACAGGACAGAAGTTTGATGCCGAAAAGTGTCGATTACGGTAAGCCCATTTTCAGTGTTGAGTCAGTCAACTGATTCTACGTTTCACAGTTGTATGGCGCACGTTATCAACCTTGTCACCCAGGCATTCATGGGGACCATGAGCACCTCAAAACACTACGACCCTGCTGCACTGGAGGCAGATCTAGTGCATACCAGCGGTGGGGATGATCGTGACGTGATTGGCATTATTCGTGCCATTACTGTCAAGGTACGCACAACCAAATCAGGTTTTTTCTTTAATTTTGTACCATATTTTACAGGCACAATCATCACCAAAACACAAGGAAATGTTCAAAAACATCCAAACACGCGCCCGTCCACTGCATCTCCTGCTTGATATGAAAGTGCAGTGGTCGTCGACATTTGTCATGCTACGTCGTGCGCTAGACCTGAAAGAGGTAAGAGGTCCGGGTCTGCGCTGCCTTATTCACTTTGCTAACAAGTTACAGGAGGTGAATATGTTTGTAGCATGGCTTGGTGCACAGGAGCGAGACAGTGAAAAACACCACAAAATATATGAGCTACAGTTAAACGATGCCGAGTGGACTCGTGTCCATCAAACCTTGACGCTACTAGCGGTATGCATCATACATATTTTACTCTTAATAACAAAGACTGACTACTGCTCTCAAGTACGCTGAAAATGCTCAACACGCGTTCTCAAGTGAACACACCCCCACTCTCCACACCACTCTGCCAGCACTCGAAGCGCTCCACAAAGTATGGTCTGCACGTGCTACCAGCAAGAAATACAACAAGTTTAGTAGTGCGCTTGAGGCTGGACTCAAGAAACTATCAACATACTACGACCATACATCAAGTTCTGATGCATATATCATCGCTATGAGTAAGGGTTCAATTGTAGTTTACTACATATCTAATAGATGATCATAGTACTTGACCCAAATCAAAAACTCAACTATATCCGTGTGAGTTGGGGTGAGGAGCTTTATGCTGATGCCATACGTCATGCCGAGGCCATCGTGCGTTCTTAGTACCTATACAGGGTTGAATAATAAGCTAACAAATACCAGTACGAGGAACGTTACCACATCATGCACGACAACGCCAAAGAAACTCGGACAACTCAAGCTAAGAGTCAGACGCACGGTCACCCCAACATAACGTGCCAAAATCTGAAAGTCCGAGCGCTCTTAAATGAGCTAATGGACAATGATGATGATGGTGACGATGGTGACAGTGAAGGCAACCCAGCAACTACAAGTAAGAGCTGGCAATCAGAAGATCCTTCGAGGCCATGGCTGCGTGGCTTTCACGAATATCTCAACACGCAAGATGTTCTCGGCAGCCTCTCCATTGTCCAGTGGTGGGGCATCAATTCTGTACGGTATCCGGTCTGGGGCTCACTTGCGCGCGACTTCCTCTCAATTATGTCAAGTTCTGTTTCATCCAAGCGCACATTCTCATCCGCGGGAATTACAATTAGCAAGCGGCGTAACAGTCTCAAGGCCGACATTGTCGAGGCACTTCAATTCCAGAAGTTCGCATCAAGATCCAAGCTCTTGTTTCGACAAGAGTTATCAGCATTGGTGGAAACCACTCAGGAGCGGGCAGAATCTGATGATGCCAGTGACAATACGGATGATGGGGATCAGTGGGAGAGTTGGTAGTTACATTCCTACAGACAGCGTGCAATAAACCATGTTACGCTCAATGGGCCGCAGCCTTAGCAGAAGCCCTGGCTTCTAGGCCGGGCCAGGCCCTTATTAAGGGCCTTTAGGGGCTTGAGGCCCGGCCTGCAATTTGTCAAGGCCCAAACCCCCCTAAGCCGGGCCCGAGCTGGGGCTTTCAGGCCAAGCCGGGCCAGCACAGCACTATATGGAAAGGCGACCTGAAAACCTATTGGTAAAGTTCGTGAACCCACACGGTCAGACAGACTTGGGGATGAAATCCATACCGACGTTTGGGGACCTTTGCCTATTCAGACTCCCGGGAAGCGCAGCTACTACAGCTCTTTTACAGATGACCACACACGCTATACACGCGTTAACCTGATGGCAGCAAAATCCGACACGTTTCAGGCCTATTGTGAGTTCAAATCGTGGCTGTACACACAGCATGGGACTTCTATCCAGCATCTACATTCTGACCGTGGGGGGGAGTATTTATCTGACGAATTCTTGTGTCATTTGAAGTCTCACGGTACAGAAAGGAAACTTACCACACATGACACGCCGGAACATAATGGCATTGCCGAACGTCTCAATCGGACTCTTGTGGAACGTGTGCGAACTTTGTTGCACGACAGTGGATTGCCGAAAACCTTATGGGGGGAGGCTCTTTTGCACGTCATCTGGGTGAAAAATAGGTCAGCTACTTGAGCGCTGGACGGAAAAACGCCATACGAAATGCTGTACAGGAAAAAGCCTGACTTGCGTAACTTGCCATCTTGGGGCGCAAAATGTTGGGTACTCAATCAGTCTGGTTCAAAGCTTGATGATCGCGCTCGCCATGGTCACTGGATTGGGTTTGATGCCGACTCTACAGCACATCGCATTTATCTGCCCGATCGACGAATTGTGGTTGTTGAACGCAATGTCACTTTCCAGAAACTTGACGCAACGGCCACTATTCATCTAGAAACCAAGGACAATCAACCAAACCCACCCAGCGTTCCTGTGACACCTACGATTGTCGAAGGGTCTAATCCAGATGACGAAAAATCCAATGCACCTGTTGCCCCATCTATTCGTCAGTCGGATCGCAACTGACAACTCTCAGCATATGTTCAGTTGTTGAACTCTGGAGAAGGGACTCACGATGGCTGCGCGGGCGGTACTCTTTTGCTGAAAGGAATTCAGGGAGTGGTGGTAAAGGGCATGGAGAGCAGGAGCGAGAAGGCTTCATCGGCATGGGAATTGGGTGATGAAAATGCGGTTTTCGCATTGCTTGCGGGTACCTCCGAGGCTGAGGGTCTGGAGCCAAGTACGGTTGATGAAGCGAAAACGCGACCCGATTGGCCACGGTGGGAGGAGGCGATTAACGCCGAGTTGAAGAGTCTTGCCGATGCACACATGTGGAATGACCTAAAAACACAAATGTCGTCAGCTGCAAATGGGTATTCAAGATTAAGAAGAATGCCACCGGAGAAATCGACAAGTACAAAGCGCGGCTTGTTGCTCGTGGCTTTACCCAACAGTACGGTGTTGATTACGATGAAACATATGCTCCGGTTGCTTGTCTTGCGTCTTTGCGTTTGATCTTGGCAATCACGGCTCACCACGACTGGGATGTCGATGTCTTTGATTTCCACAGCGCGTTTCTAAATGGCAAATTAGACGATGACGAAGTAATCTTCATGGAACTCCCACCTGGTTTCGATAAACAGGGACGCGACCTTGTCGCACATCTTTGTGTCGCGATTTATGGTTCGAAACAGGGAGCGCTAAAATGGTATCAGTGTTTGTGGGCCACTCTAAAGGATCTGGGATTTGTACATATGGAAGCTGACTGGGGCGTGTTTGTGGTGATGGTTGCGACCCATATTCTGATTCTCGCATCGCACGTCGATGATTGCACCGTGACCGGGGACTCTCCTTCCCTTGTCAAAGCTTTCAAAGAAGAGATTGGGACCCGTTTTCGAATTACCGACCTGGGACCAATTAGTTGGTTGCTGGGAATGAAGGTAACATGGGACCGTGCAGCACACACCATCTCTTTGTCCCAGGAACCGTACGTCAATGCAATTCTGGCGAAATACAATTTCGCAGATGCAAAGCTGGTTTCTATCCCTCTCGACCCACACGTACAGCTTTCCGAGAAGCAGTCCCCACAGACTACGAGCGAGGTAGCGCGGATGCGTAACATCCCATATCGTCAGGCGGTTGGATCTCTGATCCACTTGGCTAGCGGAACTCGTCCG
Source organism: Phylloporus gajari (assembly GCA_038090615.1). Lineage (NCBI taxonomy): Eukaryota > Fungi > Basidiomycota > Agaricomycetes > Boletales > Boletaceae > Phylloporus > Phylloporus gajari. The sequence continues at coordinate 10,483 of JBBPMY010000904.1, forward strand.
GATGTCGCGTTTGCAACATCATTTGTTGCTCAATTTTGTGCTAACCCGGGCTGGGCTCACTGGGAAGCTGTAAAGCAGATCTATAGGTATCTCGCTGGTACGAAGACTCTCGCACTTACCTTTGGGACATGATCGACTGGACTCGTCAGTTATGTGGATGCAGATGGCACTACTCAGTCATCAGCAAAATAGCAATGTTCTTATTTGGACTTGTAGTGTCATTTCTCACACTTTTTCTGCTTATTTTGCCAGATAAGTTCAGATTAAGGACAGTTCAAAATAAGTACAGTTAAGACAATCCAATT
>JBBPMY010000905.1:0-10779 GCA_038090615.1 Phylloporus gajari
CCCCCTTTTTATACTACAGATCCTGTAGACTACAGTATATAATATAATATAATATTGAATAAATGAGTAAATCACCTCTCAACGAGGTGAAACAGTGCGACGCGCGCAACATATGTTACCCGCGACCACACAGGTAATAGGGGCTATCGCCCAAATAGGCAAGGGTAACATCAAGCACCTTACATCCACAGCATGTGAATGCTCTGAACAACCTTGCAATATCTATCCATACAAGATGTGAAAACTACAAGAATATAACAGACTTGGATAGAAATGTTGAACTTCAAGAGCAATGTCTTAGGCTCTGTCCATCAAACAATCCATATTATGGGGTTGCTCTTCAAAATCTTGCAGGTTCACTTTTGCTTCACTACTATGAGATGAAAGGCTATTCTGAATTGAGCAAGGCAAACAAGTTGTTTAGAGAGGCATTGGAAACCTATCCAGTCTACCACAAGCAATTTGCATACAATGCTGCTCTAGTGGCCACAACCACTCTCCTCTTATCCAGCTCTGCTAATAAGCTACACCCTCATGATCAACCACCTCCTTCAGAAGATGAAGCTTTTGAAGCCTATAAATTGTTGAAGGATTGTGGCTCAACAGTTTCCTGGGATTTATTGGAAGCAACACAAGGTTGGGTTGGGGATGCTGAGAAGCACAACCATTCCTCAGTCCTGGAAGCTCACCAAACATTGCTTCACACACTGGATCATTTTACCTCCCTTGCCTCATTGGTAGATCCCAGGTATGAGAGCATACAGGCAAGGGCAGCTGATGGAGCCAATAATGCATTCTCATGTGCTATGAGACATGCTTGTTTACAGGTAGCTGTGGAGCTCTTGGAGCAAGGTCGAGGAATCTTGTGGAGTCAACTCGCCCGCTCTGACGTCTCCATTAATGTGTTGGGGACTCGTGGTGACCAGGAGCACGAAATAGTGAAGAAACTCATACAGCCGAGTGAGGAACTCAAAATATATGCACAAGGAAGCACAGGAAAAGATGCCATTCCATACTGGAGAGTCCAGGAGGAATGGCAGGGTGTGGTTGACAAGATTCGCACATTTGATGGGTTCTCACGGTTCCTCTTACCTCCCCAATTCGACGATCTTCAGCGAGCTGCTGAAAATGGGCCCATCATCATAGTGAATGCAAGCAAATACAGCTGCGACGCCCTCATTATCCTCCACAATCGCACACCCATTCGTGTTCCACTTCACTGTTCACTCAACGATGTCGTTCGGCTTTGCGCTCGGCTATCAGACTTGACCCGGGGCTCGCATGGGGAGCACGGAGAAGTACATGCGAAGGAAATATTGCGCAACCTATGGTCATCCGTGATTGGACCTATCGTCGCCGTTTTGCAAGATGATGTGAAGCTGCCGCCTGGGTCGCGCATCTGGTGGTATCCGACCTCAAAATTCGCTCTTCTCCCGTTGCACGCCGCCGGTCCATATCAAATAGGCCAAAAAAATCTCATGGACATCTATATCTCTTCGTATACTCCATCCCTGTCGGCTCTCCTCCGTGCACGCGACCGTATTCACTCCCAAAGGAAGACTCTTGACTCTGGCGTACGCGATGTGATCTCGTTTGCGGCTGTTGGTCAAGCGCATCCAAGCGCGGACACCGGCTTGGGTCATCTCCCAGAAGTGGAGGGAGAAATTCAGAGGATCCAAAACGAGACAAACATGCCCTCCAACGTGAAGTTCGATACTATCACCGGCCCCGCGGCTTCTATCGATGGCGCCGTGCAGGCGCTTCGTGATCATCATTGGGTGCATCTTGCCTGCCACGGTGTGCAGCATGACAGAAAACCGCTTGACTCGTGGTTCGCGATGGGCGACGGCAAACTTACGCTGAAGCGCATCATCCAAGAGCACTACACCAACTCCGAGTTTGTGTTCTTGTCCGCTTGTCATGCGGCAAAAGGAGATGTGTCAACCCCAGGCGAGGTGCTCCATCTCGCGGCCGGAATGCTGTTTGCAGGGTTCAATGGAGTGGTTGGGACGTTGTGGAAGGTGGATGATGCGGTCAAGCATCAGGTGGTCACTCAGTTCTACAAGGAATTGTTCAAGTATCCGAACGTTGATTTCAAGAACGCGGCTGCGGCGCTGAACACAGCGGTGATTGAGACTGCCGACGAGGTGCCCTTGGAGAAGCGGATCGCGTTCGTTCATATCGGGATCTGAGTTTAAAGATCAATGTTGGTTCTGTTCCTCTTGTTGTAGAGGGTCATGTATATTGATGTTGTACCTTTTAAGTGTCTCATCTAGAGCCTAGGTTTGTATGTCAATTCGACTTTGGTAGGGCCAAAAAGGCGCCTGGCTAATTGTCCCTTATGCGCGTTGGAATTTTCGTTTGATGTATGTATGCTTGTACTATCGATACGTAGCTCGTCATATACCTTTCACCTCTTCTCGATATGTATGTGCTTCGACGCCTGAATATATGCCGTGGACTTGCTTTTGTACAACTGTAATTCGAGAGAACATGGAAAACATGTGTCATGAGATATTAAATATGAATTTGGTCGATGGTCGGGGAGACTGAACAGAACGACATTTAAATGGCATCTCGTTAGCGTGGCAAGCCCCGTGTCTTGTGGTCTCAAGAGACGGATACTGATAGTATCGGAAAAGAATACTGATGCGAGCCATTCCTCTCTTGAAATACAGACTATTCGCTCACCGTCATGTTCTGAAGCATGTGTCCATGGGTAAATATGGGTTAATTAGTGACGGAGGATTGTCAATATACGTTGTTATGAATGCCTACGTCGTTACACTTAAGTCGTATATTTGAAATGAGAGGATGCATCAGGGTCTCCACTCTGGTTTGCGTGCGTTTAGATTCGTGATATGCGACCCTAACTGCCGGCTGGATGCCTACAACAGTTTTATAATTAATAGAATGGACTGTAAACTTCTTCATCGAGCGGCTCGAGACCAGCTTTGCGACAGTTTCCGCGGACGCACCTTAGTTGCCATTTGCGAGTGCCCACGATGACGATTGGAAACCAGTCGGACTCGTTCACTGGGCCACCGCCAGCCAGTCCCCTAGTGGACAGCAGGAGCATCACCCGTTACTCCCTCGTTGTCTCCTTGATGTAGTAGGGCATACCAGCCTCGAGCACTGGCGCTGAGCGCGTTGAACATTTCAACCCATGTTGACCTTTTGTGAAGCAGTCAGGCAGGTGGGAACACAAGTATATTTCACATACTGGACAACCAGAGAAGCCTAGACAAATTAAAAGTGTGATTCGCATCGTTGGGAGTGTTCAGAAATGCAGAAGAGAGAATGGATCCACGGAAGGTAGAAAAGGTGGATATTATCGAGCGAGTCACGTCCCAAGTTATCAATCCTTGACAGGCATTTCAGCTCGAACTTGAGCTTGTGAGCAGACGCTTCTGTCCGAAGTATTAACCCCTTTGAGAATCTCGAGGCGTGTCAACAAACAGTCAAATAGTGGTGGAATATACAACGACCATAGTCAACTAGGGTATGAAAATCGATGACAGCCAGGAGGGATGAAAGGGAGTCGCGAGCGAGAGCCTATAAAGACGCCACGAGCCAAGGGAAAGGCAGTTCCTGCCCACCTGAATGAGTTAAAAAAGGTAAACGGAATCGATGTAGACAGAAGATGAGTACACCGAATTGAATACTCCGGGACGAATGGGGCCGAGAACAGTGACCAGGATCCTGGTAATCACGAGCGATCGGGTGGTCTTGTGTGCGGTGTTAACAGCGAGAGAGATAGAGTATAAGTGATGCTATGGTCAAAGCCCAACTGCATCTCAAATCTCGTAATGGAGCCAATGACTTGCAGAAGCAAGCGAAGCGTCTTCCGTACGGCTCCCTGTTGTAGATTCGAAGGGCACTTGGCACATGGTTTTTGATGAAGCTCGTCACGGCCAGAGGGCAAGAGAGGTTGAAGAGGCGAGATAATATGCGAACAGGCCTAGTGCTGTGGTGGATGTAGTTTGTCTATGTTTGACCTTGGGCATAACTGCTGTTTGCTCAGCTACATAGTGCGTCGTTCGGTTCTGGCCGTTCGCTAATGTTGGCTTTTGCAGCGAAGTCGTTTTCATCGTGATTCGTGTCTCTTCCTCCCAATCTGTCTCGGAGGGCAGTTTGTGAGGACAATGGCTTCAACTTGGAGCTAGAACGGATCACGCATGTACCGCAGTTGTATATGAGGGGGCCGCGTCATGTCATTTCTTTGAGCAGCATCGCAGACCGCTGTGAGTTAACGTCAGATATCACTTGTGCGCGCTAACAGCACATTCAGCGTCAAACCGGAAACCGCTACGCATCGCATCCGCAGTGGCTCTCTTCCCCACCCCTCTGGATCCTCTCCACCGCCTTTACAATACGGGCCAATGTCGGTTTTCGTCGTCGCCGTGAATGCGTATCTTCCCTCACTCACACGCGAATCTCCCAAAGTGATCGAAGCGCAACATCAACTGACAAGACGCCTGCGCGACCTGTGTCCATTGATCTGGATATGGACTACGAGTCGTTGCCTTTGCTCGGTGGGACCAAGACGAGATGGCACACAAGCAGTATGCGACGGCGCTCTCGCGGGAGACGTCGTGGATCTCGGGAGTCGGTGCAGGGCATCTCATATGGAGACTGCGCGCTGATATTCTCCTCTTCACACTCCTACCTGTGACGCGTTTGCAAGGTTCTGCGTTTTCATTGCGGCCCGCGATAGGGCTGAGGGGGTTGTAGTAGGTCAAAAGTGGACCGATATAAGGTGGTGGTAGCATACGTTTCGCTACCTCGTGTTTCCTTCTCGCCGATGGTGGGTTTCTCTCGTCCTAGTTTTGATCTCAGAATCTCACCGGGTAATAGGTCCACTACCATCACTTCGACGGCGATCTCGTTTGGCAAAACGACGCTTCCCATGGACATCTACGCCTGTAACGATGTAAAACCATTCGTGCCTATTACTTTTAACGACATTCGCTACCCACCTGAGACACTACGATCAATAGCAGATTTGCCCAGACTACAGTCGAAGTCGCATATGAACTATGGTACGTACAAGCACGAGGGAAGGTGTGTGCGAATGGTATAGATGGGTATGTGCTTGATTCAGAGCAGCTTAATGAAACGCATGTGAAATTAGTATCCGACTCCACGCAGGCAAATAGCCACGCTTCCGAGGGGTCCACAGCACAAGCCGTTTCGGATTGAATCTAAGCTCGAGTACCAACTCTGCAACTTGCGAACGAAACTGACCCTTTGACTTGGGTATAAAAACTCGTCAGGAGTGAGAAGTGAAAAATAAAGAAGAGCAAGCCTGGAAAAAATGCTATGAGCCGGAACAAGCGGCCCTGGCTCACTTGAATGAGTCATGAGTCAGAAAAAGTAAGGAAAAACCACACACGGAGAGAATAAGCATATCCTATTTAATACTGCAGGACAAATGAACTCGTAAAGATATGTTGATGAGAGACAAAGATGTCCGCGAATGTGGGCGATCAGGTAGTCTCGAGCGATGCCAACAAAGAGATAGTCGAGTAATGCCACCGGGCCCGGGCTATGGCTCGACTGTGTAAATGGGGTTCACACCTTGAATCCTCATAACAGAGTCAATGACTGGGAGCAAGCGCGAACTAAGGAACCGCCAGTCGTAGCCTTGTACTAATTGTTATCTTGAATGGGGGAAGTCATGGTTATACCCAGTAGCGTGGGAATTCCGATGCATCACCATCTCTCATTCAGTCTGGTCATGGTCGTCTGCTGATGTTGGCAGTAAAGTCTTTGTCGTGTCAATCACACTCTTTCTTACCATCAGTCTAGAGAAGTTTGCTAGTGACCATGGTTTTCGACAGCCAGAACAGAGTATTGCAATTGCGGACGAGCACACCGCGTCCCCCGCCGAACACTTTTTGGTCAAGATTGGTTGGCTTTGGATAGCTGAGACTGTGAGCTTTAGGTGCGTCATTCACAAAGCCTCTTGTAACTCCCTGATAGATCTGCAGCCTCTACGTGTACTCGACATCCATGGCACTCCAGGCACTCACGATCACCTCCATGGGCAAAATCGCAGACCGCCATAAGTCAATGTCAAATACCACGTTGTGCATATTGACAACGTCCTCAACGTTGAGCCAGAAACCTCTAGTTCTTGCATTCGCATTCTCGGGCGCGTCCGTGGCCAGCTCCCTCTTATCTTTGTCTTCGCCCCTCTGGATTACCTCCACCGTCTCTGCAATGTGCACAAATGTCGGCCTTGATTCTTCCGTCATCGCCATGAATGTGTGCCTTCCCTCGCTTGCGCGTCAGTCTCCCGAAGTGATCGAAGCGCAAACGAACGCGACAAGGCATGTGTTCAATGCGTCTCCACTGTTTTAGATGCCGAGGACGTGGAACCCGACTCTGCTTGTGTCTCAGCCGCTACTGGATGACACAAGGCGTTGCATCCGGACACTGCGCTTATCCTCCTTCACTCATACTAGTAACGCGTTTCCAAGGCTCCATATCTTCGTTGCGGCTCGCGATATAGCTGAGCGGGTTGTGGTAGATCACATGTTCTATCCCCATTGGACTGTGGCTTCCAGGTGCCCTGGATGATCGGGAAAGTGGCCGCGCGGACAGAGATCGAGCCGATAGGGGTCGGGGCTACGTCGAAGTGGCCCGAGATAAAGCGGCTGCAGTATACGTCTCCCGGCTTGCTCGTCTTTGCCATGTTACAGCGCTAGTATGGGTGGTTGAACCTCCACGTACTCGTGCTTCTCGTCGCTCTTGTATTGTGCGTTCCTGCGTATGGTTGTCTTGGATTATCCCTTTTGTAAGACGGCTCAAGGTCGGAGGGTTGACGACACCGGGAGAGATGTTTGGACTTGGAGTGTATTTTGGTACGTTGTGCGTAGGTGAGAACGATACGTGGCACTGATTGAGTGCGATAGACAGATTTTACGTACGGTACCTTTCAAGCTTACGCGCAGGTTTCTTATGCAGAGTTCATTCTGCGTGAGGAAGAAACGCGGTGGTATGACTTGTTTTCCATCACAGACAAGGTACATAACTGTCGCTCTTTCATACGCGTTGATGCTAAAGAATCCCACAGCCGAATTCGTTTGTTGGACCGTTGATCCGTTGGGTTGGTTTCGGATAGGACGGGACGGGAAATATTTACTATGCTCTCTTTTCCCTGGTCTCGAAGGCGTAGCTGGTGATGTCCGTGCTCTGGAGTGTCGATGTTGAGCGGGGTTGGATAGATGCCAAGGCGTACGCCGTCGATCGTGTCGAGTTGCGATACCGAGCGTCCCAAAAGAGGGTGTTCTCTAGCGTTGTACCGTCAGGTGTAATCACAATCTTGCTATTAGCAGCCGCCTTCGCTTATGATGACCAACCAAGTATCGTGACACCGCCTCAGACTTTTGGCATCGACGCCAGCTTTCCCCGCGACTCACACTACTTCACCTCCTACGCGCTGTGTGAATCATCGATCATCTCCAACAGCGTATCGTCACCGACGTATCTTTCTCAGGTCTCGGATACATTTTACCCTGAACCTCGAAGCACCATAGTCTCGCGTTCCTACTGCTCTCCGTCTTACTCGATCTCAACGATCTCGTCATACACCCTTTGATTGTAGCCTTGGTGTCTCCTCTCTTGCTGTCAAATTCTCATCGCCCGAGTATTTCGGGTGATTTAGTGCGCCAGTACTGTTCACCATCTGTTCCTATTCCCGATATCCATCTAGTTGTTTTCCAGTTCTCTAGAACGCCTGTGCTCTGCTGAGCCGACTCAATCATCTCTGGAGCCCTTCCGCATCTCTTTTCTGAATTATCATTGTTTTCGTGACTCCCTCTGCTCGCACTTCCGTCCATTTCCCATACCCGCATCTCCGCCCTCCGCCCTCTATTTTCTCCCACCTCCCACCTTTCATCTTTACTGCACTCTCGCGCGCTCCGCTTGCTTTGGTTCCGAAGCGATTTCCCTCCATTGGTGCGCCATCTCCATTATCGCCTCTTTTGTGGTCTACTCTGTGTGTCACGTTCACTCTTCCTTTGAATTGATCTCACATCTGTTACTGAATTCATGGTGTTCACTACGTCTCGACCATCTTCTAGCTTGTTGACACCTGCTCTTGATCCTTGGCCTATTTCATTCCCCCATCTTCTACTCTATTTCTGCAGGTTTTATCAAATTTGATTTTTGCATCAATTTATTTCCTAGCTAACCTCACCTGAGCCTTCCTTGTGAGTTAAAATCTGTGTCTAAGCATTGATCACTTATTTGACCTTGCATTTTCCTTGCAAGCCTTGTCTGCTCTCAATTGTCTGTCATCTCCTTATTTTCTCTGCCAGCCACATCCTTCACCTTCCTGTCATCAACAAGTTTCATCACTTGCTCTGGCTGCTTCTGACTTGTTAAACACTGTCTGCCAATTAATTTTGGTCTGTATCCTTTTGGCTTGCCCCACTGTAACTTTGCTCACCTTGCCTCAGCTTCCCTCATACATTATTTTGCTCTGCAATCCCTTTACAAACAGTGGTTTTCACTGCCTTGCCTTTTTATCATCATAGTTCTCCCACTTTCTTTGTCCTAGCTTGTTTCCCCCTTATCCTCCTAAGCCCTAACACTGCAATATTGTCACTTCAATTCTCTTTAACCACACCTTTCATTATTTGACCAACATTTCTACATTCAGGAGCTATAATTTGGTATCCCTTCTGCATTCATATCCAATTTGTTCCTCTAGCTTTTTCATCTGGGTCTCTCTCCTCTCTACTCCCCTATCTGATTCATATCAACACTATCCCTCTCCTTGTCTCCACTAGGAGTATTCTCTATTCTATCATCAATCTATCCACACTACTTCATAATTCCTGATGTACTGGCTCAAAAAACCTGGTGATACTATCTTCCAAGTCACAGGTGAGGTTCTTTTGACTAGCAATTGTTCTCATGTACTTACATACCTCTATTATGTAGTTGGTCAACTGACTGTCTCATCATGTCTTTCTGAAATGGCTATATGTGTCACTGTTTGCATTGGGGATCTGTCTAAAATAACTTGTTTTGGAGAGCTATCAGATGATGGCTTGACAGTAACATGGAACCACCCCTTCCTCTTGTAGGTATCATTGCTAGAACATCTATGCTTGCTCATTCTTTGCCCCACAGTTTTGCACCTCCCACTGCTACTGTTCATATTGCTATATGGTGTCTCCCAGAGGTGTTTACACCTGGGTGGAATAAACAACAATTTGGTGACCAGATAGTCACAGATGTTACTAGCTTGTTGGAGGCTGGAAATATATGGCAATGTGAGTTCCATGTTAGTTTCTCTAGCTTAATTAGTAATAATGTACTAGGCAATGTGTCATGGTGTCCTCCTGGTTTTGCAACACTTTCTATGACATGTAGAACAAGTGATGTCCTTGTGAGTTTTAAGCTATAATTCAACCAGCATACAATTTAATGTACACTTTAGATTGTGCCAGATGAGCATAATTGTCAGTATGATCTTGACAGTTATTCAGATAAGCTATGTGGATTTGCTACAGAGTCTAAAAGTGTGGCCAGCATATCCACATGGATTGAAGTAGAGCTCACAAGACTAGATCTTTATCCTTTGGGCCATGCAGACCACCTTGGAGTCTTGGATGGCATTGGATATGCCTATCATGCCTATTATGGTCAGACTGGCAATATTGGAGATCTCAATAGAGCTATTGAAGTTCAGGAAAGGATACTTGCTATTTGTCCTTTACAACATCCAGAGCATGCTGAGGCTCTTGAAAATCTTATAGAAGTATTAGACATGCGATATCAAATCCAAGATGACAAGAAGGATTTAAAGAGGCTCATAGATGTGAATCAGGCCTGGCTTGATTGTTGCCCACTGGGCCATTCAAAACATACAGAGGCTCTTGGATCATTTGCACAATCCTTATGGAATCACTATGATGCAAAGGGTGACATTATAAACCTAAATAGAGCCATTGAAATGGAAGAAAAGAGGCTTGAACTCTGTCCAATAGGTCATCAAGAACATGATGTAGCTTTAAACAACCTTGCATCATCTATGAACTCTCGTTATAAAAAGCTAGGGAATCTTATAGACTTGAACAGAGGCATTGATCTTCTAGAGGAGCATCTTGAGCTCTGCCCATTAGGTGATCAGTTTCATGGGCTTGCTCTCCAGAATCTTGCATTCTCACTTTCAGATCGCTACAAAAAAATCAAAACCTATTCTGACTTGAGTAGGGCAAATAGGTTGTTCAAAGAGGCACTGGAAACCTATCCAGTTCACCATAGATATTTTGCATTCAATGCTTCTCAAGTTGCACAAACCACTCTTCTCTTATCTGGCTCTCCTAGTGGGTCACACCCTCCTGATCAACCTCCTCCTTCGGCAGATGAAGCCTTTGAAACCTACAGGCTACTAAAGAAATGCAGTCTAGCAGCCTCCTTAGATTTGTTAGAGGCCACACAGGCTTGGGTCAAAGATGCTGAAGAACACAAGCACTCCTCAGTCATAGAGGCTTATCAAACTTTACACAGCACACTGGACCACTTCACATCCTTGAGCTCTTCACTAGACTCCAGGCATGAGAAAATGCAAACAAGGGTAGTTGATGCAGCCAATGATGCATTCTCATGTGCCACTAGGCATGGTGATTTCCAGAAGGCTGTTGAACTCCTGGAGCAGGGTCGAGGAATTTTATGGAATCAAGTCGCCCAGTTTGACACCTCTGTAACTGTGTTGGAGGGCCGGAGCGACCAGGAGCGCGAACTTGCAAGGAAATTCAC
>JBBPMY010000906.1:0-10778 GCA_038090615.1 Phylloporus gajari
ATTAATGGGATACACAATGAGTACTGTTGGGACTCACAGAAGGTAGTAGTGTGATACACAATGAGTAGTATTGGGACTCACAGAAGGTGGTAGTGGGATGCACAGTGGATAGTATTGGGACTCACAGGAGATGGTAGTGTGATACACAATGGGTGGTATTGGGACACACAAAAGATAGTAGTGGGATGCACAGTAGATAGTATTGGGACTCACAGAGAGTAGTAGTGGGATGCACAGTGAACAGTATTGGGACTCACAGAAGGTAGTATTGGGATGCACAGTGAAAAGTGTTGGGACACACAGAACATTGTAGTGGGATACACAATGGGTAGTATTGGGACACACAGAGGGTAGTATTGGGATACACAATGGGTGCTGCTGGGACAGGGTACAATATTAAGACAATATAATAATGATATAGTGTGTACTATTGGAACAGGTATGTGATATCAAGACATGTTGATTGGCATTGGAGGTAACAGAAAAAGGTATTGGGATGTAAACTATAACTCTTGTAGGCCAAAATCATAAGTTTTCAAAACAAAACAAATACATACATAATGCTCCACTTCAGACAAAGTGTAAGTAATTGAACAACAAAAGCAATGTATTCAGGATCATTATTTACAACAACATCCAATTAATGTGAGGAGAAAACACAATTCCTTCAATATGATCTCCATATGCAGAATGCAACCAAAGTGATACAATCTACTCATCACCTGTCTCTCCCTCACTTTCCACAACTTGAGGAATATGCCTTGCCCAATGCACATGAGCAGCACAAGGGTCACTAGGTCCAAGAATGTTTGGATATAGCATGTAACCATAATAAGGTGGTGCAAAGGGAGGATATGACGGCCAACCAAAGCCTTGACCATGAGGAGAGTGCTGATGTGGGAAAGACAGTTCCCAAGAACAATGATGAGCCTTCCCCTTCAAGGGATGATGGTAATGTGCACCATGATCTATGGGACCAAGTTTGTCATCTATACAATGTGAGTAGGTTAGATAAACAAAAACAATAGTATCACCTGCAAAGATTGACATACACTTCTGTTTCCCCTTCAGCATATTGGTGTGCATCCCTGATAGATCAGTAGTGAGAACCTTCTCTTTATGCAGTTTTCTGGCAACAGGTTGCACCACAGGAAGACTCAAGTCATTATTGGGTAGCTGGGGAGTCTTGCAGCATTTCACAAGACACACATCATCCAATGGAAGGTCTGCACCAGACTTCTGCTCATCATTATCATCTGACATGACAATAACATAGTGGTGAGTCTTCTTCAGCCATCCAATCTCTTCCATCACACCATTGTGCAGCAATGAATCATTGCCAGCAATCTTGTCATCATCAATAGATGAGTTCTCATCACTGACATGAAGATCTGCAGCATCCACATTGCACAGGCTTCACTTGCATGCTCTTCGATGAGCTTCAGCTAGAGGCTGCTCCTCACAAATAGCATCAGAATCTTCATCAGACACCTCATTCATTTGTCACTTGCGAGGACCACAAGCATGGCGTGACCCAGTTTTCTTCTCTCAGACCCAATCTTGCCACTACATACAGTCACCAAGAGTTGCCAAGATGAAGGCACTGTCATCACAGACAAGTGGAATGCAATGTTTCTCAGGTGCATCATCATTCAGATTAATCTTCTCTGTTGTTACATTAACAAGATGGATAACAAGGACTAACCACAACCATACCTTCATTCCAGGCTACAATGTCAACTTTGGAATGGAACTTCCTGCCAGCTTTTTCATTCTTCACATAAGGCCTCAGGAGTGCCCAACAATCTGCAGTTGAAAAGTTGCAGACCATAATCAAAGGACCAGGAACTTGTATATCTTTTGGCCAGTTAACAATTCAACACTTTGCTTTCTAAGCAAACTCAAGCCAGTGAACCCAAGGGAAAGTTCCAGTCTTTAGGCTGAGTCCATGTGCAGCTGTAGCAAACAGTTCTAAAAAGTAACAGTAAGTATGGCAGATAAGCAACAAACAAAGAATCTCTTACCAAACTTTTTGTGCATGATAGTGGTAATCATTGAATGAGCCTTGTCTTGTGTGATGGTTTCCATATTAATATTCTCAATGCTGAGAGCACTAGCTTGTCCATTGAAAAGGTTTTGCAAACCTACATCATTCAACGTCATAGCTCTGCCAACGAACATTGAGTAAGATCATGTATTCAATTTCAGACACTCATTTGAATGCGATTTCTAGCACATCTACAACCTTGGCCATGGGTAACCATAGACTACTCAGCATGGTCTTCACTTGATCTGTACCACCAAAAATAGCAGATCCTGAATGCGCACAGTTGTCTATTCCCATATATAAAACAGCACCAATAATCTCAATGTCATGTAAGTTACTGTATACCTGCACCTATGAATAAATGGTTACCAGCAAGCAAACATTTCAAGAAAGGGCATACCATGCTGGAAAAATGTGCAGCAGCACTGGACACATGGTTCATAGCAGACTTATCAACAAGGCTTTGTGGAATGTCAAGGATTAGACCTCCACAAAGAACTTTATGTTGCTCAATGCTAGTGGGATTCCACATTGTGTCTTTCCATTCCTTGTAGTCATCCTTCAGACAGGCCATCCAATCTTTGTGAGATTCTATAATCAATCAATCAGTCAACCACCCTACAAACATTCAAATACATTTGCTCACCATCATCTCCTTGCCCTTTCTTATGTGAATGCCATGCACAATATAAGTTGTAAAGTGAAGGTTTGCAAGAAGCAGTGCCCACAACACCACTTTGATGCAAGATAGCCAATGTTGGCTTGCAGAACTTCTGCACTAATTTCTTTGCATCTGCGAGAAATTTTGCACCCAAAGCTGTGCATTGCTTCTTACTTGCTGTTGACAAGGGACTGGGCCATGTCTTCCACTCATCCACAACATTTTCCTTGAAACCACTCCCATTCATGTTGAGATTACCTTCTTCCTCTTCCTCTTTGTCTTCTCCTTCTACTGCTTGGTCTTCAACATCACCATCTTCTATATTGTGCTCCAAATTAGATTCTTCCTCTTCATCACTAGCACAATCATCTAGGGTATCCTCATCTTCTTGAATGTAGGCAAACATGTTATTGAACCAATCATCTGCAGAGTGTTGCATGTCTTCCTCCTCCATGGTATTGTTGACCACTTTTGCAGAGGACAACAACAGTGGAAGGGGTGAAGATAGAGGTAAGGGACTTCCTTCAGCAGGAGGGGATAAAACAGGACAAGGTAGCATAGGAGATAATACACGCACTGAATCCTGAGGATGATCTTGTAGAGTGGCCAATTAGCCATGCAGTTACTCACAAAGTGTGAGATCAATACATACCACTTGCTTCAACTGTATCGTCAAATAATTGATCCACTTTGGGTGTCACAGGGGACCTCATAGAACTTGTCATGCTAGCTGCATGAACGGCTAAAATGGGAGGAATGTCGGGAGAATGTCCTAACAAGTTCTGTATCGCTGTCCATTCTTCAGTGTCAGAGGACATCCAGCAATCGTCATCTATCATTTCTGCAGCCCCTGCAGCAGTATGTCCACCTGTCTGATCATTGATAGGGGGATATGATGACTCATTGATGGACAAGTCTTTGACATTTTGTCTCAACAGAACACCACCTTCAATTGTAGAGTCTAATTGTAGCCCAATAACAGGGGCAGTATTGGGTGTTGGACCTTCAGGGACTGGGGAAGCAACACAATCGTTGGGTTGATCTGCAAGAAACAGAGACACACAGATGAATCCCATGTCAATATCAAACATCGCACAAAGGACACTTACCACAAGAAAGTAGTGCCTTAGCTTGACATTTGGGGAGGTAAGGTTTCTCCATGAGAGGTCTATTTTTGATACGAGCCAAACACCTTGTAGCCATGTCTTTACTAAGTCTGTGTGGCTACTTAGTGAAAGTAAGGTAGATTGTTGTGTCACTAACCTTGGGCAACCCAGCATTTGAGTTTCAACCAAGCAAGTATTTCAATGGGCATACAAAGTCAAGGTGGCCTTGAAATGCAAAGTATGACATTTTGATCCAGTCAGGGGAAATCAAATGGTTTGCTTACCTTGGTGACTGAGTGTTGATATTCAAAACTGATTTCACAAACTTCCCCAACATGCATTGGAAGAAGTCCCTGTTACCTCCTCAACGCTGAGAAGGCAGATGAGCACTCACAGCATGTGCTGTGAATGTCAGTTCATCCACAACACTGTGGGCAATGATGGGGTAGGAAAACATGGCTTGCTGGGGGAGGTGATGTGAAGAAAGAAGGAAAGAGACGTGATGCATTGTGTTGCATGATCAGTTTGAAGTGGAGCTCAGAAGTTTGTCCTGCAAGTAATGTTACCATATCTGGTATGCTGCACATGAATTACGACAATCTGAATCTGCACTTCAGAACTGACAATATACCATTGATAGCTGAGCATCTGATCCTGACATCCCCTTTAGTGTAAAACATGATACAAAGGAGCATGGCAGGAAACAGAATGCAGTGCAAAGGCCCTTTCATGACTCTTCGCCTTGTCTCTCATTCCATGAATGCAACAATAATATGAATTCTATGTCATGTTAGCAAAGTTTGGGAAAACCAATCTGGCAGTTCTCCCATGGCACAATTGAGTAGAATTGCCAATAATCAGATCTCATAGAGCTTTGCTAAGTTCAAAGTGACGAACAGATCGCCAATCTGTTTTTTTACTACCTTTCCACCACCAGGTCAGAGGCATTGCATGACTGAGATGGTGACAGACCACCTGCATCTTTGAGACATTGAATGGGGAGTGAGAGGGATATCTTGAGACAAGTGTCAACTACAAATTTTTTTGCTATACTGCATTGCAGACTTAAGCAGATACGACAAGCAGGTATGGGAAGCATAGGCTATAAATCTGTCAAGCTCTCACCTCCTGTGATTGTGATGTCTCTGTTCAAACTGTCCTTGTTATTGTTTTTGGTCATATCCTATGAAGTAATATTCAAATACCCATCCCCTCCTCATCCTGACGATAAAGTCATGGTGAAGACTACCTGGGAACATGTCCTGGTTGTTGTTGGCCTGCCCTGCAACATATTCCTGAAGGTTTTTCTGTTTAACAACTTTTCATTTATAGAATTTTCTAACTTGCCATTTAGACCACATTATACTTGGTCATTAGTGCTGACCTACTAACAATCCTTGGGGTTCCACTGAGATGCATGTGTCCCAGCAACTTGTTGACAAAGAGGCCTGGATCTGCTGAACCCAGTCCTCTGCCATTATCCTTTGTCCTCAGTGAATTTCTGGTCATTATTGGGGGTTATATCTGCCACAAATCCTATCAGGTGCTCAGGCCACTCTTCACATACAAACACTGCATCTGTGAGGACCACATGTTGATTACGAGTGGTCCATATGCAGTTGTCCACTATCCAAGCTACACAGCTTTGCTAATCAATTTCCTGGGGACATGTATGGTGCATGAGGCCTCAACCTCTTGGTTGTGCATGTCTGGCTTTCTTCTTATACCATTGGTCAGATTGGTAGTGAGCATTTGGATTTTTATTGTGCTAGTGTCTGCTGTAACAGTGTTTCTTTGGTTGATGGATGAAGATCTCATGCTTAGTGAGAGGTTTGGAAAGGAGTGGGAAGAGTGGGCCAGACGAGTACCTTACAAACTTTTGCCATTTGTTTACTAGGTTGATGACTGTCCCCCAAGACAAGACAACTAGTGTTGTTTAGGTAGCAGGAGAACATTTACCAAAGATGCACCATGTTGCTCACCGCAAGACACAAAAGCTTATAGGGTACAGATATGTCCTTAAATAATTGATAGGCAATCTGGTAAAGCAGTAAAGCTAGTAAGTATATGTATAATAGGAATCGTCCTCAAGGTAATTGCTTCCAGGGAAATAAGGTGAAGCATGCAGACCGCAGGAGTGGCAAAGGTAAACATTTTCATTTTTGGGTGAATGATGGGAATGGCTTCTGTTGTTGAGAGATTGGGAGATGATGAAGTGGGGATAATTTTTGAAGAGTAATCCTTGATGCCTGGTGGAGTGGGAGGATGCACAGACAGTGCTGAAAATGTCAAGGTGGAGTAAGACAGTGAGTATCATGGTTGGTAGGGAGAGTCATGTAGGACAAGATGGGTTGGGGGCTGGAGGTGGAGCAAGATGGTGAGGGAGTGTTGAGGATTGTTAGAGCAAGTAGGCTACAGATGGGTTGAGGGTGGGAGGTAAAGGAATTTTGATGCCTGTTGGAGTGAGAAGAAGTGGATGACACTGGAGATGTCAAGATGGAGTAAGATGGTGAGGGAGTATCAGGGTCAGTAGGGGGATTATGTAGGCCTCAGACGGGTCAAGGGTGGAAGGTGCATAATCTTTTTCTGGCTGTTGGAGTGGAAGAAGAAGCAGACAACGCTGGGGACATTGAGGCAGAGTACAATGGTGAGGGAGTGTTGAGGGTTGTAACTGGCTTGGGCAGCCAAGGACAGCAGTACCCACAGGACAGCCACAATGAAGAGGTGGTCATGTTGATGTCAACTTCAGGTGAGATCATTGACCGCATGGGTAGATGAGCTATTGAAGCTTTATGATGTCAGATTGGATAGGTACTGCAAGGACAAATATTAGCTACCCAGAAGATAAAATGAGCATATGAAGGATGCAGTGGGATTGTTGAGTCAGGGTTGTGTCTTGAAGAAATGTCCCAGGGGTTTCACTGTAACCCAATGATAATCTTGGAATGAATGAATCACAAATTCAGCACCAACTCAAAGCTTAACATAGTCACAAGTATGTTGAAAAGTAAAGTGAATGTAAGAATTACTGTAAACAGCAAAAATCCGTGCAAATGATTCTATGCACAATGTGTTGAAAGCCAAGATCTGGCAGGAGCAAGTATGGCCCTACTGATGTTGGTCCATGAGGTACTCTGTTGTTCACAGACCTCAGAGATCATGCTTCAAACTGCACTATGCTACCTCAAGGCCATCTGTTCCAAGATTCCCAACCTAGTTCAAAAAGAGAGGTCAACTTTTTCTTCTTCACATGTGGAATCGGATGACAATTGGATATCTAAAGATGAGGTCAGCATCAACTATGACACCAACTTTGATGACTCCACACATATCCATCAAAGCACCATCAAGCAGTCAGCTAGCTACAGTTCATATGAATCCTATGTCATGTGAAGCATACATTGATGGAATCATTCTTGATGCAGCTGAAATGTCAATACATGATAAATATCCCATCCCTTTTCCTGCTCCCCCTACTCCCTTCACCACTCCTTTGCCTGTGCTGTGCATTCCTTGCTTTGTTAATACTGGCAGCAAGATAGGTACCATTCCAATCGCACACAGGCAAAACTTTCTGGTCTTCTATCACACAAGATCACCGGGTGCATGTGTCCCCCGCACAATCCCTGTTAGGATGTAGTCTCATGAGGACCATAGTTGCTACGAGTTGCTGGACTGCATCATTCAGCATACTATAGTCTGATAATCAGATAAATTTCTACCAACTATACACCCGATCTCATCATGCCACTGAACTGATAAGTAACATCAATTGGATCTCCCAAGATTGCAGAGTTGAATATTGTGTAGATACTCCCATTTGAAGTGGAGCTTAAATTGACTCTTTGCACTTTGAAGTCATCTCCCAACGATCACTCCCCTCCCAACTGTGAAGACATTCAAAATGCTTTGGACATTTTTGTTCATCTTGACACCTGTTGAGTGAGCAGCAGAGAGATTCAGAAAAAACAGTGTTGTGTTTCCTACCCATTGACTGTGTCATCATCTGAGTTTCTCATTGGGTTCTATTTTTGTTTTTTCCATTACTCTTCCATCCCCCTCCAAGGTACATGTTGTATGTTTTGATGCCAAACCACTCACCTGTTTTTTTGCAGATGTCTTTAGAGGTCCCTGCTAACACTGTGGTCAACTTCGAGGTACTAAAACAGATGTCATCAGACAAACTTGTGTGACATTGTCCCAACTTGGGCAATGCTGGTCAGTATACTTTGTTTTGTAACACATGCTATGCTCATTTCTGATGATCTGAAGAGCCTTTTGGGCCTTGGGACATGCAGGTGATCACAATTGTCAACAACCTTACATATTATCTTGTCACTGAACATGAAGGTTATCCTTGCAATCATTTTAGGGAACACAACTTTGTGTTACCATTGTGATGGCTGATGGGGATATATTGACCTGTTCCAATCTCCTCAACATTATAATGAAGATATCCCATGGGCAGCTCTTGTTCCTTGCAAAGGTACAAAGTTGTGGCATTGACTTCTACCTTGGAGGTCATTACTGACTGTTTTGTGCAGAGACTATTTTGGACCTTCAACTTGTGACAATCCAAGGGATTCTTTGGTGCAATATCAATCATGCTGACATTGACTGGCAATGCCCAAGGACATCAACATCGACAATTCACCTTGGATGTATCAAGCTTCATCTTTTAGAGGCAGTGCAAGGGTGTGCTGTGTACCTGATGGAACTAGTCATGAAGTATGTTGAGAAACGCAGCCATCCAAGCACTACAGGCAATCTCCTCATTCATGGTATGAAGCACAACATTCTTAAACTGCAGCAACTTCCCATGGTTCTCCATGATATCATCACTGTTTTTGCCGACTTCCAGTACTGCTTCCTGGAGCTCTATGCCTGGCACACGTTCCACACTGATGTTCACTTGTGGGCATCCGATTTGCAAGTGAAAGGTCAAAGTTGGAAAGTCAATTTGTCTTGGATGGGAGTCTTCACCATGAGTGCTACTTTGATGGAAACTTTATGGGAAGCTGGTGTCCCTGTGTGGCAGATTCATGAATGTCAATTTATTCCTCACGACATCAAGATTGGACAGATAATGAAGATGATGTGGGAGGATGATATTATCATGCAGTTGGACTCTGAACCACAAGACACATTGCATATGGGATTGGATGGTCAGTCTCACAATTGATATATGCATCCCTTAGGCAGGGTTCCACTTCACCATTATAGTACTGCATTTCTGCTGGAGAATGATTTCCCCCAACCCTCTACTTCATCCAATATTCCATCAACTTCATCACCTGTTGCTGTTACTGAAAAAGTTGACATTCCTCTGTTGTCATGCCCTCCATTGCCTCCTCTTTTCAGCTACCATTGCAGGGGACTGCTGGTTGTGGAAAACATTTCAGAGGATGTTCTGATGCAAATATCACAACAAGTTGCTGCAGATGTTGGAAAATGTCTCACTCCAACTTTGCAGTCAAGATTATCTCAAATGGAGGAATGCAACTGTATTGGTTAGTGTATCTCTCTTATAAATGTCCTGTGTCTAACAATAGATCAGGTTGTTTGAAGCCAACAAATCATCTGGCAAAGTGGGATGATCCTGTTTCGCCTCTCCTTCCCAAGACGATATCTGTGTGGGACTTGGGTATTCAGAATGTCATTCACAATGGAGAAGAAGGGATGGTGACTTGGACATCAAATGGTTTTGTGTACTCTAATCCCTTCCTGTTTGCACGAGTCTCTGCTGGTGAATGATTGGCACACTATGTAGCCAATTGGCTGATGATTTGACTACTGTGGCACCATGCAATTATGGCTGATGAACTCCCATTACTGCCATCAAAGATATGGAGAGAGATTTTGAACGGATTGCCCCAGCACATCAAGGACTTGAACCCAACAGCACCCGCATATGCTTTGTACTGGCAGATCTCATGGTTGATACCTCCCATTTTTGAAGATGTTGAAACAATTGCACAGAACTCTTCAGCAAAACAACTCGCCTCTGCAAAGAGGAGCCAAGAGCAGAGGGATGCTACATTACAGTTCCTCAGGCAGAAAGGTCCCTTGTTCCATTGCATGCAATGCAAGGTTCCAGATATGTTGCATTTCCACTCCAAGACTCTTGCCATAGAGTCTATCATCAGAGTTGGCATCAATATCATGTCAGCGATTCTGTGGGAAGCAAATGAGATGAACTTTCATTACAAGGTTTTGTCTCTCAATCAACATTATGGGGCCAACATGCATACTGGCAACATGCTCAAGGAGGAGAGAGAACTGCTGGTGGTGAGGGTTTTTGAATTGACATGCATCTTAGGCATGATTGACAACTCTCTTCCTCTCAGTCCAGCTGGGGTTGTTTTGGCTGAGTGGAAACATCAGTGGGCTGCATTCAGTGCCTTGCATCGCATAATGATTGCATGGCCTGGGTGTCCTCCATTTCAATGCGCTTTGCCAAAGACTGAAAGTGGGTATATTGAAATGGAAGCAATGTTGGTGGATTTTTATTTGCAGCCTGCATACAATTTCCTGTGTCATCATCCCACTCTGCCTCATGTATTTGTTCCTTAGATTGTATCTTTGATTTTATGCTGCATGTATCATTTCATTATTATTACACAAGGACTCAAGTACTTTTACATCCTATAATTCATGTGTAAATTATCATGTTATTTAATGAGGTAAGCCTAGGACTCTAGGTCTCATATAAAGGTGTGTTTCCTGTTTTACTTTCTTGACCCTTGATGACTTCCATTTGTTCTAGTTTACTGTGGAAGACAAAATTGACACTGAATATCAATTGTTATGACACAACTCCTTCTTTTGATCTCATTACACCTGAAATCACTCGACAATATCAGTGCAAGCAAGACAAGACTGCAACTCGTGCATTGTTGCACATCAGAGCCCATGAGACATATTCACAGATATCTCATTCACCAGTTCCTTCAGATGTGGATCC
>JBBPMY010000907.1:0-10778 GCA_038090615.1 Phylloporus gajari
CGTACCACGTAGGGGGACGCCATGTCCTCAATGCGACGTGGAGGAGGTCACCCACGACCAGGTCCCTGTGCTTCTTCCACAGGTTCAAGTAGTGGATCAGGTCGAGGGCCTGATGTGTCTTTGGGGCGTTGCCCTCCTTCTCATTCTGTGCGGCTTCGAATAGCGCACTGATCTCGTCCCGCCCATTGTACAGGCGGACGGGTCCCAGCCCATCGAACTCGAAGCGGGGTGGCTTATCAAGGCAGCTGTGAGTGCAGCGGGACACATGTCCGTTCTTGAATCCTTGGAGCGCCTGCTCCCTCCTCCTGCCTTGATAGGCATAGAGCTCGCGATGGTACCTGAAGAAGAGGGTCTTCCGCCCGTTGCTGTTGGTCCCATCTCCCAGGATGAGGTAGCCTTGAGGCTGCTCGGTACCCAGGAGAGACGGGAAGAGCTTCACTGCTGGTGACAGTTCATCGAACGTTCGTGGTCTTTCCACCACAGGCTCAGGTTCCTCATCCGGAACTTCGCCGTCCTCATAGGGCAGGATCAGCACCGTTTCCTCGTAAGAGGTGGGAACAGGACGCTCAGTTGCTCATCCCTTACCCTTTTTGGAGGGTGCGACGGGAGCATCGTCGGGCGAAGTGGGTAAGGCAGGTCCTCCCTGCAGACGGTATTGTAAAGCAGGGGAATCCTGCAGACGGGATGAGAGTGGTTGTGGTTGTGTAGAACCGGCCACGGCCGGTACCCTCCCCCTAAAAGAGGAGGACCCAGAAGGGCCAGCGTGCAGGGTGTCGACATCCATAGGGCCGCCAAGGGACGCGACTCGAGCCTGCTCGAGCTGGTGTGCCTCGTCATGGACGGACGAGGGAGTGGGAGTGAACGCGGGTATCTGAGGAGGGCCCGAGGGAAGCGAGGGGATGGTCCTTGAGCGGCGCAGCTCATTATTGAGATGCTCGATCTTGTTGTGTGTGGACTGAAGGTTGTCACGCATCTCGTCGCGCTCACACGCTAAGTGCGTGTAACTGAAACACTTGAGGTACTCCGGTATGGAGTCCATCAAGTGGTCCAGGGCGTTGTCGAACCCTGGGGCGTGTAGTGCAGCAGCCTCTGTGAAGTGCACCATGTAGGCGTCACAGCAGGGGCAAGCCTCCTTGTGGCGAATCAACGGCAAAGTGCTGTGGTCGATCCAGCGCACCGGGCACGGAGGGGAACGAGAGCGTTGTCGTCACGAATGCTTGGGCTGTTCAGGCGACTCGGACTCCTCCCGACGGCGTTTGCCTTTGCTTCTCGAGGTTTTGGCCTCGCATGGTGGGGGAGAGGGTGATGGCTCACACGAAGGCAAGTGACCGCGTGAGGACGCGCAAGATGAGGCAAGCGAGGGTGACCTCAATTGGGACATGGTGGTGGTAGAGAGTCAAGAGAAGGGTGGACCTGTGTGGACAAGACGTGACGCGGTAATTAGTATTACCAAATATGAAAATGAGGTATAAAAGGAAAAGGATCGACGTAAACTCTAAACTACGGTGAGCTAATCTAATTGGCTTTGTTATTTTTCTGACTTTATTTGGTTTTTTTCTTTTGCTTTCTTGTTTATCTTTATTTGTCTTTTTTGTTTGTTAATGTGGATCACCACAATGTCAGCTGACGCCACGCGTCAAGTGTCGAGACTTTGTACACGCTCGTGCGCCGTCCACCTTGCGAGGCAGATGACGTACGTCGCGTACTCCTTGCAGGTCAAGGTATCAATCTAGAGCCTCGAGCTCTTCGCAGTTAGCGCTCGGTTCCCATGTGGAATCCCCCAGATTCCAGTGAATGAGTAGTTCCACAGCATTGCCATCCCATTTGTGTGCGAGAACTTCGTCGACCAGCCATTCAGTGTTGGACTTGTTGCCCACGTCATAGAAGACATGCGCGTCTCATTTCGGGAACATCCCGTCATCACTCGACTCGTATCGTCGCAATCGATCAACGTGAAATCTAGGGTGGATGCGCCGTTTGCACAGTTCTTCTGGCATGTCCAGCGTATACGTCTCAGTCGTATGGTCGACCTTGAGGATCTTCATCGGTCCTATGTACCTAGGTATTAATCGCCTAGCACGCCCCTTGGGCATCGTTAAGTTTTGTGTCGACAAGTATACCAGGTCTCCAACCTGGAAGGTTCCTCCATCGTTGCACTGTTTGTTGGCATGGTATGTTTGGAGAACTCAACTCTCGATGATCGCATCGTGCACTATCTCCAGGTTTTCCCTGGCGTGTTGTACAAATGTTCGTATGCCTGGAGCTGATGATGTTCGGCCTTGGTCCAGCTGCTGATTCAACACGGGCATGTACCTGTACGTCAATTCAAACGGTGCAAAGCCCGTCGAGCTGCTGATGCTCGAGTTGATGGCAAATTCAACCATCGGAACCTTCTCGACCCAGTCCGTTTGGTCTGACCGTACCGCAGCCCTCAGGATCTGCACGACATTTCATATCGCGCGCTCAGAGGTGCCGTCTGTCTGCGGGTGAAACGCAATTGACATCAATAGTTTCGTCCCGATCATGCGATGCAGCTTGCGCCAGAACGTCGACGTGAATTTGGAGTCACGATCTGAGACGATCGTCTCTGGGAGGCCATGGAGACGAACAATCTCCTTGATGTATTTGACCACGAGCTCAGATGCTCGGACTGTTGTCTTCACCGGTATCAGGTGGATCATTGATGTCAGTCGACACAACACTACCCAAAGGTAGTCATAGCCATCACTTGGCGGAAAAGGACCTACAAAGTCCATTGCGATTGAACCCCAAGGTTGCTTAGGCACGGGCATACTGTGCAAGAGTCCCTTGGGTAGCTTGTTTTCTCCCTTGGTCATTTGGCAGGTAGGGCACATCCTACAGAATTTTTTGACTTCTTGGCCCATCCTCGGCCACCAGTACCATCTGCGGATATAGTCCGCAGTCCTTTGTGAACCAAAGTGTCCCAACGTCTTATGCACGTTGTCAATGACCATTGCGGTCAGGTTGTCTCCCTTGTACTTTGTGTGGGGGAGACATAGTACTTCCTCATCCCCACGATTCGTTGTGTATATCATTCCGTCCTTCAGCTTGAATGCTGAGTAGTGACTCGGTTGCACGAGTATCTTTGTTAACACAGGGTTGTCCCTGTACACCTTGTGGATCACCGCCAGAAATTCCGGGTGATCTTCATACCTGATTGGCAAGGTTTTCATTGCTTCAGCGGATTCGAGCATGGTGGGATCCTCCTCCACATTGGTGCAAGGGGTGTCCTCTGTGGTCCTTTCCTTGGCTGAGGCCATTTCCTGTGCCTCCGATACACGTGCTTCTCGTTTCTCAGCGAGTCTTTTACTCTTACGAGGGCTCTTGTCACCCTCAACCCTGAGCGTCTTCAGCTCAAGCCACCTATCATGTGGTAGATTGTCTCCATCTGGGTCCAGGCGTGTGTCTGCATTCGCCCAGTCGATTTCTTCATCATGAGGTTCATCACCTCCTTCTCTATCGTAATATCGAGATAGGCAGTCAGCCACTCGATTCTCCGTACCCTTAACGTAGACGATATTCACATTAAATCGCAACAGGTAATCGATCCATCGGATCTGTCTGCTCAACAGCTTACACTGTGTGTTGAGGTATTTCAGGGCCTCATGATCAGTCACGATCGTGAATTTGAATCCGAGGAGTTTATCCTCCCACTTCATCAGTGCTTCGATGATCGCGAGCGTCTCTCGCTTGAATGTTCGATAGTTTTGCTGAGCGTCACTCAGTTTCCTGGACATGAAGCCTGCAGGCCGACATGTTTTCCAATCGGGCCCTTGCCCGTATACTGCGCCAATGCCATACAATGAGGCGTCGCAGACGAGCCATATAGGCTCTTCCTTCTGCGGGTCTATTGGGCGGAGTATTGGGAATTTACATGCCAGATCTTTGATCATTTGGAAGCATCGATCGTGGATTTCCCTCCACTGGAACGGATGTCCGTTTCATTGAATTCCAGTCAACGGCGTCGTATATGCTGAAACGTCTGGCATGAACTGAGCCAGGTATTCAACCAGCCCTACAAATTGCTGGACTTCGTTCAGTGATCGAGGGGTCTTCCATCCTCGTATTCTGGACATTTTGTCCTGATCGGCGTGTATGCCCTTTTCATTGATCAAATGACCGAGGCAGTCAAGTTTCTCGGCATACAGGTCGCACTTTTCCTTCTCAAGGTAAAAGTCGGCCCCTTCAAGTATCTCAAATACAATCCTGAGGTGCTCCTCATGCTCTTCCAGCATATCGCTGTACACGAATATGTCGTCTAGGTAGACGTATACGAATCGACCTATATGGTCTCAGAATAGTACGGTCATCAGCCGTTGAAATGTAGCGGGCGCATTGCAGTCACCCTGCTGCATTACTTGGGATAGAAAAGTCCCATAAATCGTGGCGAAGGCCATTTTCCAGACATCCTCTGGTTCAACACATACCTGTTCGTATGCATTTGATAAGTCAATCTTCGAGCGGTATTTTGCTCATGCTACATCCATCCTGATCTGGTCCTGATCAGGGAAAGGAGTAACATCCTTTATTGTGTTATCGTTTCTCTTATGACAGTCAATGACCGTTCGTAATTTTCCTGTCTTCTTTGGGATGCATAGCATTGGTGCAGCTTGAGGCATGCTCATCATCACCCACCACTCAGCGTTGGTGTACTTTCGGATCTTCTCTGATAACTGCTGCTTTAGCGCATCCGGGCAGCATGGTAGATGATGGGCGTATTGTTTGGTTTCCTCGATTAGAGGTATTCGGTGATTAACCTCCCATAATGGAGGAAGTCTTGGGACTACTCCTCCCATTCTCTTATCGTATTGAGCAAACCAGTTGGCTCGTAACTGGGGTATATCATCACTTTTTAGCGGTTTTCTGATTGCCGCAATCCTTGGGCCAGTTCCAAGCTTATCCAGGTACTGTCCTGGGGCCTGTCCTGGCTTCGAACCAGCAGTTTTCTTCCTTCCAACTCCACTTCCAACTCCCTCCCCCCTCGAGCCCTGCACGGGCTCTTTTGGCCCTACAGGGCGAGATAGTCAGTCATTGTGACCGCGTGGGCACCCGACGGGTGCCCCGCGCTTGCTCACTCGACCGGTGGGGTCGTATGTATCCAGATTGACCAAGGTTCCCCCTCGAAGAGAGAGGCGGTTGGCCGCCAAATCCAGGGTTGTCCCTTGCTCGTGCAAGAACAGGATGCCGAGGATACAATCGTATCAGTCAATGTTCGCTACATCCATGTATATCTCGGCCGTTGTTGCGCCGATCTCAGCCATAACGTTCGCACCGTGCGAGATCTTTGACCTGCTACCCACACAGCCCAGCTGCAGCGTCATTTGCTGCTTCAGCTCAAAGGTGCCAAGCTTCGTAACCGCAGCGAATGTGGGACTTACAAAATTTCCAGTACTACCAGTGTCCAGCATCACATAGGCTTCACAGCTGTTGAGCTTGATGCGCAAAGTAGCGCAGTTCTGTAGTGCAGCAGGCACTAGGGGCCTCAGACCCAGATCTGACAGCTCTCTTGAGCACAGAGCATATCGGAAGGATCGACCTTCTTCAACTTCAGCGTTACGCTGAGCGCTTAGTCAAGTCAGTCGCATTGTGAATAAGTTAACTACCGGCTCGGTAGGAGGTGCGACCCTTGAGACAAATACTCCACCAAATGGCGTCTCAATTCGCAGATCATTGCTGTAAGCCATAATACGGCACAGTTCTAGCTGCAGGCTAGTATTATTGATCCTTCGAAAGAGGTCAATACAATGTTGTATCTCGACCGGGGTTCCACCCCGGCGCACCAATGAATTGGCGCGTACTGCAGTGTCTTCGCTGATCATGCGTAGTGCCTGTCGGTAGTCGACAATATATTCTGCGAGGATACGCAGTGCACTCGAGAGTTTCTCGATATTCTCGTGCGTAGACACAGACGGGGAATCGTTTCCTACGTCCCATCCTTGGTCATATCGCCGACGGGCGAGCTGTGAGGGGTACCTCAATACAACCTCTAGGTTGGCAGATTCTTCCAAGATGTGCCACATGATGTGCACTTTTTGAGCGTTGCACTCCAGGCACAAGGTGCCTTCATGAATAGCACCGTAGAACCTTGACCAACACCATTGTGGTGTAGCTGGAATTGTTCCAGGTGATTGAACCAGTGATCTGGGGGCAGGTTCACCCCCTAGGGCCACACTCAGGTATGGTTCCTGATTGAGTTCTGGTATCCCTGGCCAGCTCTCCCAGTCTGAATGATGCCCTGTTTCGGGGCTTTCCTCGAGTTGCAATCAGACATGAAGTTGTCTATCCTTGGCTACCCAGTAAGTTCCCCAAGGCGTAGTAACCTTGACTCAATAGCCATCAGGGGTCACACGATTGGAGATTTGCTCCATCTCGACGAGCTTAGCTGCGGCTCGATCAATTAACCGCAGGAGTTCACCTGCATTCAGTCCAGCAAGTTCCCTTGCATCTTCCAAGAAGCAATACACTTCGACACGCTTAGTGTCAATTATTTTAATCTGCTCTGCGGCAATCCTGATCACGGAAGGTAACGAAGAGGTTTCAGACTCTTCACCACCCCCGATGCGGGTCCGTCTCCCCAGGTCGACACCCCTGATGTATTCATATCATGCAATCTGCACGGGCTCATTAAGAGCGTGCGTCACGGATGCATTTGACGTCTGTAATCCCTCGAAGACGTGCCGTCCCCTGCTGTCACAGTCAGCACATTCATCCCAATGGATGATGCCAAATATTGGGTGCCATTCCCAGTTTCACAGGGGTAGCCCTTTGCTGTCTTCATGGCCATTCGTGATCGGATCTTCTTCACTGTTCTCATGGTCTAGTTCATTCACGCCGTTTTGCGTGACTATTGGTTCGTTCGTCACATTCCTCAGGACGGGTAACCCGTCGTATAAGTCCTGCACAGACATTGCGTTACATACAACGTATTCTTCGTCGGTACTTGCATCTACTTCATGCATTGCGCCAAAGAAGGCGACTGGCTCGTCGTCTTCATCGACGTCTGACACTTCTTCGTATGTGTCGAAGTAGTTGTCCTCAGGTACCTCCTGATCTTCCGAGGTCTCCTCTTCAGTGTCTTCATTATCTTCCTTGTCAGTCAGTTCAGGGCCCTCCTGAGGTTGTTCTTCAGCAGGGCTTCCGTCCTGCACATCCACGGCGAACAAGTGCCATTTAGACGCATCGTCCTTTGAGTTTGGTGGTTTTGAACAGTTAGGGGAGATGTGCCCCTCCTCTCCACACCTAAAGCATTTTACCTTGGGAAGAAACTTCCCAGGTGCCTTGCCTTGAGCAGGCTTTCCCTGCTGTTTATCCTTGTGGAAAGAGCTCTTGTCGCTCCTGTCTCTCCCACCAAAATGGGTGGTTTTATTATTACGCTTGTACAGGGTATTACCCTTCCTCACAAACTGAGGCTGATCCCCACGATCATCGGTTCTCTTCTCGTTGGGATCTTTGTACGGCGTCGTACCTTTCTGGGTTACTTTGTGCCCAGCGTTATTCCCAATCCGGAGGTGAAGGGCGATTGCCTTCTGAGTGGTCTCCATCTGTCTCACCTCCTCAAGAATCTCCTCAATTGTGGAATGCTTGGCTAAGATCCCTCGAGCTTTGAACACTGATCTTATTATTGTGTGGGGTAGTCCACGAAGGAATTTCCTCCTGAATGAATAATCGTCAGGAGGTTGCACCATCTGGCAAGCGTGCCGCTTCAGCTCATTGTAGAACGCGAGGACGCCCTTCGCAGGGTCAAACCTTGTCTTATCAAACTGGTCCGCCGCATTCTGTGCGGATGCTTCATGGACAAATCGTTTGAATAGTTTGCAAATAAGGAACTTGAAGTTCCATTCTCTCACTCGCCGCTCAGGCAATTCCACTTCTTGCTTGTACCATTGAGCTGCTATTCCCTCCAGGTATAATCCTGTATATAGTACACGGTCTGGGTCACAGGCTCGCCCTGTAATCTTGAAAGTACGGAAGTACTTCAAGATCTGGCTAAGCCAGTCATCGAACTTTTCCAGGTCATCCTGGCCTCCATACTTGCCAGGTTTAGAAGGATTCATTGCCTTGACCTCCGGTCCGATGGGCCCCATGGCTTCTCCGACCATGTCGTATATCTTACGAGCATACCGCTCCTGCATAGCGTCCATGTAACGGGCGTTTCCAGGGGTATATCCCCTGAGGTATTGGCGCCTTTCATGCGCAGGCTGCGGCATCGCTCCTTGATTCAGACTGTACACCTGATCCTTGCTTCTGTCATGCTCTTCATCCGAGCTTCCATCACTTGAGCTGTCATCTGGATCGTCTCCAGGGGGTCCAGGGGGCGGCAGTCCATGTGGAGGTCGGTTATTTCTCATTGGCAATTCTCTGCCACCCCTGTTGTCCCAAGGTTGTCTCGGTTCGTGATCATGCGGAGCTCGTCTTGCTCCTGCCTCGTCTCAAGGATTAACGTTGTGATGGCCCATGTTGTCCTGTCGATCACCTGCCAGGTGTCCAATTTGCTCAGCCTCTCATTGCTGATTGATATGGCGCATGATGGCGTCAGGGTCACGATTCAGGTACTCTGGTCGTCCTGGGACATCAGCCAGAAATTCCCTACGAGGTTCTGCCTCGACCCGTCGCCCAGCAGGCGCTGGGTTTCTGTACAGATCGCTATTGTCCATACTTTCGGACCTTTGTACCGCGGTCCTCGCAGGTGGGTCTTCCTGTTTGATAGGTCCAGGTCCTTCCTGGTCGTATGTGTCCTGGCTAGCAGTATCCAGCAGCTCCCTGAGGATTCTCCTCATGTGTTCGACCTTCTCGGCTTGGTGCCGACTGGGGTTTATTCCATGGTTATTGTAACCATGCGGTCCCTTATCATACTGGGTCCACAAGAGGGACTGTTCTGCCAGGAACCCATCCATGGATCTCACCATGTCAACCGGGTCCATTAGATCCACAGCGTCAGCTGTTCCTTGTGCCGAGGTCATTCCCTCATGTACTTCTCGGATTAACTCAATTGAGGCCGAATCCCTCATAGCGGGCTATGGTTCCCTGGGTGCGATCCCCAATCGTTCTCCCTCCGGCATGGGCGTCGATTCAGCCTGCGGCGCACTGAGGGGAACTGTGGTGTCACCTTGCTCTGTCAGGGAGCTCATCGCTCTTTCTGTGAGATGCACAGATACCTCACGCAGCGAGTTCTCCTGCGTTCTCGCAGTATTCGTGGTGTCGAAATCCCTGGGCATTGGATTGGCGGTACCGCCATCTTTGTGGGGCGGCGGGTCTTTCTTCTTTCCTTTCGAGGAAGTCGCTGCTGAAGGCGCGGCTGACTGATGAGCTTGCTCGTTGTCGAACGATTTGGCAGCCTTTGCTGCAGCGCACGTAAGCGCTCGAGTAGCCGTGCGGCTCATGTCAAATACGATTTCGGTGTCAAAAAAGTATAAGAGTTGGTATACCTCACTCCTTGCTTGGCTCACAAGACAGACAGTTCCAAGGTCTGTATTTGAATGAGTAGGTAGGCAAGGGGGTGAGATCGTGATTCCAAGATCACAACTCCCCCCTTTATATACTACAGATCCTGTAGACTACAGTATAATATAATATATTATTGAATAAATGAGTAAATCACCTCTCAGCTATGAGGTGAAACAGTGCGACGCGTGCAATGTATGTTACCCGCGACCGCACAGGTAATAGGGGCTATCGCCCGAATAGGCAAGGGTAACATCAGGCACCTTACATAGACCCCCTCGGTACGAGACTTGTACTAGGCCTATTACGGCTACTCATCTAGTGGATCCAGGCGTCCCTTTTGAGATCCCTTGTCCAATTTGCAACAGTACAATAGAACAAGGAGAAATCCACTGTCACGGTGAGACAGATGTCGTTAGACATGGATCTAATGACGACTTACTTGACCACCAGTTCATCCCTTTTGAGTTCTTCAGAGTCATCAGAAATCCAGGACAACCATCCACACGCACTCCCATCTCTCCACCAAATACTCCAATCGTCCAAGCCCTCGTTGAACCCCCTCGATACTCTCAACGACATGCAGACAACCTCCTTGATACCTCTTCCCCATATGGGTTACGCTCCGCCCCAAGAACTGTTCCTCGGACTCCACAGAATGAGGACCACAGCGCCGAGAGACCCTCAGATGAGGAGGAGGCACTTGCCATCAGAGAGGCAATTGCCCTCAACAGTATCTGTTCCATCCTCACCCTCACAGCACAACGCACCCTCCAGCAACGACTCAATGCTGAACAAGCCCTCGCAGTCAACCCCTCCGTCCTCACCAACCCTACAGTACCCACCATCGCCGAAACTGGTGGTGAGAATGGAAACCCTTCTACTTCAGGAAGAGCCACACAGAACGATGGAGGGGCTATTCAGACAGTGGCTCTTGGTCCCCCCCACTTTGGAGAATTCGAAAGCTCCAGTTCAAACGGAGCGAGCCAACTACGAGCAGCTACAAGCACTGGCCAATCTAGGCGGCGCTCTGCTCGTAGACGTCGGGGGGGAGTTCCTCCAACGGCTCCCCAATGGCAAGCTACTACAAGTTCGACCCTGGGACCTGGACTCGTTTCTACGAGTCAGAGTCAAAGAGCAGAGGACGGTCAGCAATGTCCTTCACTGTCAAGAAGATGGGGTGTCCCTCTAATGAAACTGAAGCTTGTTCCACTGGGGTGTGCAGTACAATGAAGGGAGTATGTACAGTTGAGACTTACTGTACTTAGCAGAGGCTTCTCCTTGAGGTGTGAGAGTCTAGATTGAATAGGGACAGA
>JBBPMY010000908.1:0-10774 GCA_038090615.1 Phylloporus gajari
GTTGCTTCCAGTCGACTACACCTTCCCGGTATCGTTTCTCGGGTCACCGACATTAGCATGTCGGCGCCGGACCCGCAGACATACCGCGTGACCACGCACTTGTTTGGAGACGCAGAGATACAAACCGTGAGCAACTTGTCATCAACCAAGGAACTTTACCTTGTTCATCCATGGATTCGACCTCTGCTCGACCAAGAATTTGCCCGTGGCAGCACTCGGCTTGATCTGATTATGCGAGCCCTGCGGTTGGTCGTCCGTCTCCAACAACCGTTTGGCGCGCTCTTGTTCGAACAGGTATCGCGCACAGAGTATAAGCGCGTCGCTGCGGATAGCTTGATCATGGTTCAGATTCGTAAAGAGGTTTTACTGAGCGACTTGATGAGCAATATCCACATGATCGAAGTACTCTAGTTCACGGAATTCGAAGTTTCTCCTGCATTACGATTGCACATAGTACGTTATTGGAGTTGGCCAGAACACCGACAGCGCTCTTACAGTTCCGGATGCATTGCAACCCTGCCACCTCTGGACTCCGGAGCACTTTGTACAATTATTCCCGCTACTTTAGTATTGGGTTTGTGGGGGGGCGAAAACGTGTCTTGTAAGCGTTCTGTAAGTCATGTGTGTGACTGGATTTTCTGCACCATACTGCTGAGTCTAGAGAAGTGCATGTAGCCTCCATGTTTCGAAAGGTCCCATGTGCGACTGACTACCGTTAAAGGGTTTTGGGCGGAAATCGCGATGTTCATTGGTTTCGCACCAGCACCTTCAGCTTGGTATGACGCCTTCCATCACGGAACGTTCGTCATGGTGCACGCCAAATCACAACCTTCGTATGGGAAACTCGTGGCATGTACGTCTACATCAAACAACACCCACTATCCCACTCATAGACCGTAACTAGAGCTGTCTGCTCACAACTCGAACAATTCATTCGATAACTCTCCATTGACAGCTGAACACCGCTACCCAGCTTGT
Source organism: Phylloporus gajari (assembly GCA_038090615.1). Lineage (NCBI taxonomy): Eukaryota > Fungi > Basidiomycota > Agaricomycetes > Boletales > Boletaceae > Phylloporus > Phylloporus gajari. The sequence continues at coordinate 979 of JBBPMY010000908.1, forward strand.
TTACCAGTGGATGCTGCCCCGAGCTCCTCCGTGGCTCAAACTACTGACACTTACAGCATTCAACAGCTTCTCGCTCAGCAAAAGACGCCGCGAAGACAATAAATAGTTACTTTCCTAGCCCAACTATGTAGCTGAACACCTGTTGTATTTGTATTGCTCTAACAGTAGTGGGCTCCGCCGCGCTAGCAGGCCCTACGTTATTACACCATACCCCTCAGGAAGTTTGTCAGAGTTTGAAACTTCTTTCTCAGCGCCATCACGAGTGACCCTATTGGCAACGCCCCTATAATGGTCGACCCTCACCTCAAGCCCCTCAAGAATAGTGGTTTCACAAAATATGACCACATCGAGTTGGATAAGGATATAATCAACCGCTTCAACCTCCACAGATGGACAGCAAACGACTATTGCACCCCCAGTGGTATCATTGTGCTCCGGGCCATTATCGACCAAATTGGAGCTCCCGCCACTGCTCTCAAGTCATTTAGTGAGCTGGAGAAGCTCATAAAAGAGAAGCCGGCTCTCTTGGAAATGTTGCAGAAAGGTGCACAACAAGGTTTCCGGTCGGTCAGGCTTGCAAGTAAGCATTATTTTCCTCTCCCGCTCTGTTCACAACTTTATCTTGTTGCTACAGGAATTCTTTGGGATGGTGAGAAAGGGGTCACATATTCCATGTTAACAGTATTGATGATGTATTTGGGACAGATGCAGCAATTGAGGAGGGTATGTTGAATACTGAGCCAATGATAGGCCCCTCCACTGGTGGTGAGTTAGAGTTGTTCTTGACAGCTTATCATACGTCTAATTCTTTTCTTTTCTTAGTTGGTAAGCCACTTGATTGTTAGGTATCTTCCTGTGGTGCTGATGTATACTCTGACACAAGCCGCACAATGGGCTTGGGACTCGAAATACCGAGGAGATTATGCCAAGGTCCTCCAGGACAATATAAATTCCCTCCCACGTTCTTCCACCCATGCAAATTGCATCTCTATTATCCAGAGTGATGGCTATGGGAAATCTCGAATGGTAGATGAGCTGGCTAAGCTTGTCTTTACAATCCCATTGAATCTTCGGTATCCAGACTGGAGAGGTGAGTATTCTTGGTGTGTGTTCATTATACACAAGGGAGATTGCTACCATAATTTTTAGATGGAGCCTATCCACAATCAGATTCGTCTGTTTGGCATTATTTCTGTAAAACATCCATTGAAGGTGTGGATGATGCACAGAGGCTTGTTGCTGTGTTCTTTGGAAACCTTTTTGGGACGATCACCAATGAGATTCTGGGTGCCTTTCATGGAAGAGAGCCAGTACCCCAGGAAACATTTGCACAACAATGGCAGGAGTATCTGTTACAAGATTCTTCAGGTACCCACGATTCCAATCGAGGGCAGCTTTACCACAATGTTGTGGATGTATCGAGCAAGGTTGGCATACTCTGTCAGATGTGTTCTTTTGCATTTACATGGACAATAAATCCCTCTAGCGCCCCTGTGGGTCTTTCAAAAATCTGGCAACAACACTCCACGCAAACTTGAATGGTTTGCTGGGCGCCTTGGGAAAGTTCTGTAAAGATCAATCCCCTGCTGAGGGAAACAAGCGTTGCGTCCAAATGATATTGTACTTTGATGCAGCATACGAACTTGATCGGAGAATTGGGCATGGCAAGGTACTTTTTGATGCTGTTTGTTCAGTTTTGGCAAAGTTCCGATCCCCAACTGTTTTCACCATTTTTCTCTCCACGGAGAAAGTACTATCGAATCCACAACATAATCCACTTTGGGGTCCTGTCACCGAAACACCGTTTGACTGCCATCCAATCTTTCCCCTCAAATCTGGTCAATATGGTTTGGCCGAGGTTTCACACCCTATCTTCATGATTAAATTTGGGCGGCCTTTGTATGCACTTCTTGTTCAGCCATCCCTGTGCTGATAGCACTGCCTTACAGGTTCTGGACCATGTTTGATCGCGAGGAACAAAAAGACGAACCTAACAATCCAGAGCTCCTCAACAGTATGATGGAGCTAGCACGCGTGAAACTTCTTCTCAAAAATGACATCCATGCGAAAGCAAGTTCGTGTTCCCCAGAGGCAAGAACTGTGGTCCTCGATATCCTGATCACTTATGACTATGAGCCGAGGAGCGAGTCATCGCATAAGCTTCAGCTGAAGTTAATTGCAGGCCACATGAGGACCGCCTACTCCTTTCCATACCAGTGTGTGTATCCCCGCTCCGGATATCCATCTGAGCCATTCCTTGCCGAGGCGGCATCCCGCCAGTTGCACCACTTCATGAAAGCTGAACCATCATTCGCGGCCGATGATCTGATTCAAAAAATCAAAGACGGCCTGATTGACCTTAGCCAGAGAGGGGAGGTGGTCATGCGCCTCCTCCTAAGGAAGGCATACATGGACGCTGTCGTCGCCGAGCAAGGAAAGGACCCCAATTTTAGCGGCGGGTGCAGCCTTGTGGAGTTTCTAAAGGCCCTTTTCGCACAGCGCTATGGAACCAAGGTCGAGAAACTCAAGCCGAGTAATGTCACCAAGTCTCTCCGGAATTTCCCCCTCGCAAATGTGTTCAAGGATGCGATCGTTCGTTTCACACACTTTTCCGGAGCAGCTAATGAGGACGCGATGACAACGACGGGTATGGTCATGGGCTTTTTGAGAGGTACAGCTATCATCGGCTGGGATGGTCAAGAGCGCGTTGATATCGCCATCCCCATCCTGATGAACAAGGATGACAAGATTGAAGAGGCGTCCATGTCTGCGCTGTTGATACAGGTGAGGCGGCAACGCCGGCGGAGCCCCAATGCCTTCATCATCGACGCGGTGGAGATGGATTTCTTCACTGGAAAGGAAAACCCATATGTCACACTCGTCGTGGAACTGGGCACTGAGGCTCCGTCTGCCCTGGAAGGCAACGTGCGGTTTGAAGAACCTCCTGCGGATGCTTGCGATGGACAAAATGGTCCGCCAAGATATAGTATCTGGGCCTACGAGTGCACGCACGAGACCTGGAAAGTCGTTGCGCCGCGTGAAGAAGAGTTTTACAAACAGATCGTCGGTTTAGACGACCAATTCGCAGATCATCCAAGGCAAGATGCAACGTCTTTGAATTTAGTTCACCGCATGTTGCCATCCTGGGGCGCAAATCCAACTTGGATTTCGTAGGAGGGTAAACAAGGGAAGGACGAGATGGTCACCTATTGTATAGTAAGACATTACAACGTCGCATGCATGTACGCAGAAAACGAGATAGATCGCAACAAAACCTCACTGGATGGAGGGTCCCCACCTAATGCACGTCCATAGTTTCAATGGTGTCCACCAACTCCACCAAAGGAACGCCATGAATCTGGATCATGATCAAGCTGCCGGCCGCGGCGCGTTTGCATTCCACCCGCGACACATTTTCAAGGAACAGCGCGCCAAACGCCTGTTTCAGACGAGCAACCAATCAAAGGGCACGCGTCGTCTTGTCAAGCCCAGCCGTACCACGCAAGTACTCCTGGTCCAACAACGGGCGGATCCATGGATGAACGAGGCAGTATTCACCCTCCATGTCCAGAACACTTGACGTCGTGATCTTGATGGTTGTCATCGCATGGTATACGTAGAGGTTCGTTGGCGCGTCCGGTAATAACGAGTGGACAAGTCCCTCTCATCCAGCTCGGTGGTCTCCACATGTGGGATGTGTGGTGGCACGAGTGGGTTGTAGATGGCTAGATCCAAGGGTAGACAGCTGTTGTACGACCTAGTCCAAGCAAGAATTTTCACGTCGTCAGATCAATATGTTCCAAGAACCGACCAGCAGCGTGCGTGCCCTCCTCATAGATGGCGGGAATAGAGACATCGAAGATACCCAGTAGTGAATATGCCTCTTCCATACGCGTAGATTGACGCATTGAGACCAGAAATAGTTTTTCTCGAGACCCGGTCGAAGTACAGCTAATCGATCTGTAGGAAAATGCGACGCCCGTTCCATTTCTGAGAAAATGACGTGAGACTCTTTGTGATTCCACAACGTCAGGCCAAGATAAGGTTTCCAGTCCGCTGTATAGAACCAGACTGTTCCGGCAGCCACATATTCCTGGTACGTCCACGCCCGCGTGTTCCAAATACTTTTCGGGAGACCGCCGGGTATATTTAACTGCGATGAGATGTCAAAGAGGTATGTGATCGTTAAGAATGACCCACGATACCAAGTGAACACGGCGGCGAGCGACTCTTGCAATACCACGTTGTTCTCTTGGTCAATGCAGCATGTGTCGCACCAGGCCCATCTAATTCCAAGGGAACATTACAAGGGAGTAGAACGTCTGTAACCTGATCCTTCCAGGGGATCCTTGTAGCTTATACACTGATGTTCTTGACGTCCACGTAGAGAAGCTCACTGGATTTCCACCTTTGCGACAACATCACGTATCGGTAGAAGTTGCTTACTTCCATCAGAATACGTGCACTATCGACTTGTTGGGTCGTCGTAGAGGATACAAGCTCGTGAAAGATTGGAAGCGCCTCGACGGCTTTCGCTTGTTCTATTCTGTCAAGTAATCAACCCGTAGTCGTGTCAATTAAGACCCGGGGAAAATGGGAGATGATCATGGAGACAATGTCACGAATCACGGACATTGCACGAGTATACCCAGAATGAATCTCTGTTACCCATGTCAGACGGCATGACCTGCGACATTGAACGACGTAACTCACGGCGAGCGTTCACATCGGGAGACTGTTCGAGTTTGATACCATCGCTTCAAAGGCCGTAACTGCTTCCATACAACGCCACGCACTATGCAATACAGCGTGCCTCTGCTGGTACCCCATGTGAGACGAAGGGTTGAGTTTGATCGCCTGCAAGCTATGTAATTACTGATAATAACTACGTCGTTGTGACAATACGTACCTTGTCGGCATCCTTTAGTGCGTCTTCCTACAACTTCATCATAGCTCGTATCCTGCTCCTCTTTAGCATGGTATCAACACGATCTGAAAGGTCCAGTGACAATATAATTGACAACAATTTGTCAGCTTCGCTATAATCCTCGGTGCTCAAAGCAGCGTCGACGAGCTTTTCTAGCCTTTTTTGTGCATCGCTGTTGAAAATCTGGTTCAGGTGTTCAGACGAAGCGACAGTAGGATTACTCGCAGAGCACCCACCAAATTCCCATTGCCGTCGCTTGTCTTGAACGCTCGCGTCGTGCACGAGCTGGCTCTGCATCTGTCGAAAACATGCAGTAGCCTCGATGACGCAATACCCCCTTCTAGAACGTCGCATGTCGCACGGTCAATGAAAAATTGTGGGAAATTGAACTATCCATAAAAGCGTGTCTCAATATCTTAACCAGAATAATATGTAAAGAGTATACCTTCGTGGCGTCATCCAATACTTCATTCGTCGGTGCACGGACCAACATAATGCTCGCCCACTCGGCTAATAACGTATGCGGACTAGACGGACCGAGGGTCAATGCAATGGCATAGACGCCAAGCGCTTCGTCATGCTTCTTCGACCTCGATGCCTCGTCTCCATTTCATTCTAATGCAATGATGCACTTGTTCGTAAAGCCTAAGATAACAATTAAACCCCCCTCTCTGATCACCAACGACAGACATACCAGAGAGCCAATCCACGATAATCGCGTCAGACTTTATTGCGGTATCTGCGGACCCCATGAGATCGAGGAGAGACTTTGCAGCATCAATAACGTAGGCCGTTGGTAAGTGTCTCGCACTGATGTTTTTGTTGATACATTAGAACAGTCTGCTGGGATTTGGAAAGTCCCGTGCGAAGTTCTGCAACAGTTTTCTCAAGATCCGCTGATGAGCGAGGAGAATGAGGAAGCATTAGACGAGCTCCAGCTAGGATCGATAAAGAACGCACTGTACTTGGTGTTCTGTACCGCAAGATCTGCACATAGGGACTCGATATTCTTTTGCAGACCGTCTTTCCTCTGGTCTGCTGTGCGTTGCGCGACAATAAGCCGGACACGGAGCTCGGCAATTATCTGTCTGGCGTGCGTTTCGGTTCTTTCGAACACAGTCTGAGGTGGCTCCTATGACAAGAACAAAGTATATTGTGAGGACGCAAGTCAAAGTATAGGAAATTTACTGACTTGGTTAAGACTGTACGACGTGAAGAGGGCATTGAGCAGGCCCTATAATGCAACATTTGAACCCTGAGTGACTACGAGGTCGTAGTCTTGAGAGATGGCCATGCAGTCAACAGAGTGTGAATGGTCAATGATGGAGCTAATTTGCTGGCCCGTGGAAACGTCCCAGAAGGAGACCGAAGAATTTGCGGAGGCTGCGATGAATGCGCGATCATTTAGCAAGGATATGGATCCAGGACTGTCTGCACTGTGAATAGGCGGTTTAAAGAGCGTCTTCCGTAAGGACGCATCAACACAGTGGAGGTCGCCTTTGGAAGACAAGACAAAGAGTTGTTCGCTGTTGCTAGCCCAGGCGACCGACCGGGCAGAGGTTTGGATACCGCTGATGTAGTGACCATCCTGACTGTCGAAGCTTGAGTAGTCGCCGTGCGTATCAAGTGCAAAGGCAAGGAAGCTGCTATTAGGCGAGAACTTGGCTGTGTGAAAGGTACAGTCCTCCCCCCCTAGAACTAGCTCTGTCAGTTGCTACATAAATGATAATACAGTCCTCCCGCCCAAACAACCGCCGACTCTCGCACTCTTGCCAGCCAGTGTCACGAATTTCGTTCCGTCTGGTGAAATGTCCACTGCTTTCACTTGCTTGCCGTGTCACCGTGTGCTTTGAACTTGTTGACCTTTTTGCGATTTCCTGGGTTCCAGATGACCACCTCGCCGCTCTCCGTCCTAGCAACAATCCATTTTCTATCTTGCGAGGCTGCGATGCTGAAAATGGCACTCCCTGCGTCCATTGGTTTCCCCACCTTCCACTGCTCACCACGCTCGAGCTTTGCCGTCCCTGCCGCTGCTCACGAAATACTGTCCATCTGCGACAAACGCAATAGGATACTGCACTTTGGCGATTTGCCTCGACTTCTGCGCGGTCGTGCCAGAGGATTTGCTTTCATCCGCATCTTTGCAAGTTCGCGTTGGTACTGCCCCTTTGATCGTCTCGCCTCCCTCATCCGTGGATTTCCCTTGCTGGCTGTTCCTCGAGAACGACTGGGCTGAGCCTTTGCATCTGTTAGTGCTTACCTTGCTGGGATTTACTTGCATACTTACCATCACCGCTCCTCAGGGAGTGCATATTTACCTAGTTGCTGGAGTATGAAGAATGCGTGTTCACTTTCTCAACAGGCCGCTCGTACCCATACTGTGCGTCTCTTATCAACAGCCCCGCGGTCACATATCGAATCATCGCTGCCCATTCCAGCGAGCGCTTCTGAGTTGGCAAGAAACTGATATTATAGGTTGGCAGAAACAAAAGGTGTTGACTTGAGTGCCTCGGAACTCGAGCGTGTCGTATATTTTTGCTTCGTTCCTGAGGTAAATATCATGTCTACTCCCTTGAGCCTACTGTCTCTGACACGCTTTGTTGATCTTTTCATCACAGGTAATCGGACAACGCGTTCGCTCCTCTATCTTACTTCCCACAAAGGAAGGGTCGAAACTAGTGGGCGTATAGAAGCATCCTGCTAGGGAACATTGCCGACTTCCCATTACTAGTACTCTACCCACGAGTGTTTCTCATGCTAGCAGTCCTTTCTGCGTTCCCCTAAGGGCACTGCTCCTCATACGGCGCGAGGCAATGACAAGTATTTTTTACAGTGTCCTCTCATCATGATCACCGGAAGCAAATTCATCACAATCCACAACATATACATGTAATGGAAAGATGTGCCAGTCAGGACGAAAAGTGAATCCCGTCGACCCATGTTGACGTGCAAGTGATACAAAGTATATTGATTCTCGCCGTTCACAAAAGGATGATAAGAGCACACCGATCTCACTACTGATGAACTAGTCACAGAGACAATGCCGCAGTTCCCGAATCCCCAATGTTACTAAGGTGTTTTGACTGCATGTTCGATGACGTCTCGAAAATATCATAGATTTTCATTACCGTTTATCACCTCACTGAGGCTGGTCTCATGACGCAAAACAAATTTGTGACACTCCTCCAGCGAACACCATCAATACCATTTTGCAGCCATCTTACAGTGCCAGTCACTACAAGACAATACCACTGAAAATATACATAGAAATCAGAACGGAGAGTCAATGCATCTGAGTGCCCCTCTGGGTTTTCGCAAAGACTCCGCAATGCCCAGAAAGGTCTCGGCGAGCTGAACCTGCAAACCGATCATCGGTTAAAATGCAGGAACCACAGGACAATAGCACATACCGTGTCGAGCGCTCTTGTATAGGACGATAGAACCGTCGGGGCAGTAAGCACACCTGGATCCTCTGGAACATTTTGCTGTGCATCGTGCGCAATTTTGGCCATGCGACGCAAAGTTGCTGAGTAACCGTCATGACCAAACGACACAGCATGAAACGAAACCGCTTTCCTACAGGCACGCATGAAAATACGTCAGCCCGAGCACCGCAGTGTGCGAACGGTGCTTACCCAAGTCGGACGGCCGCGCGGCACAGATCTTGCATAACGCGGTCATGAATTTTGCATTCCCCGTCTGACAAAAAGATGACAACTGGGTATCTGCCCAAGAGTGTTGCTATGTTAGTAGGAGAATAAACGAGGGGACCATTACCTTTCAGCGCTCCAGTTACGTTCCATTACCAGCTGCGCTTGTTGAATGGCGAGAGTAAAATCGGTGCCGTGGTGGGGACCAAAACGGAGTAGAACATTCAACAGCTGCTCTGGCGTGCTAGTGAAATCATTGACGATCGGCGTGTCAACCTTGTTATCAAACAAAATCAAGCTATATGCGTCCCGTCGCGCAGCATTCGAGCCCGCAACTGCTGCTATTCGTGCAGTCCAGAAACTGTGCAAGGACGAGAGAACAGCGCCATAACGATTATTAGCAGAGGAAGCTATTCGGGCGGTCACCGGCGTATTCGGAAGCGGCTTTCGATCATCCGACGACATCGAACTGGAGCTATTGGTATACGAACGGTGATGAATACATCAACCCTGAGTGTGAATAAACAGCGAAACTCACTGATCTGCGACAAAAATACTATGGGGATCGTATCAGGTCATGCCATAGCATACACTCAGATGAACTTACACATGGAAGGCTTGTTGTAGTACTGCCGGATTTTTGCAACTGAATTGATGCCCATCCCGTGAGATGTAACCCAATTCCGCAAGAGCAATGTTGGGGTTCAATGGGGCGTGGAAAAGAGGTAACACGCAGTAAGAAGGTACGGCTGCATTACCACTAGCAGCCGTGTGCTCGGGATCTATCAAACATATCCGTGTCTAGATTAAAAAAGACCTCAATAGGCATGCGTACCTCTACACATGGAATCGCTGTCAAACTGTCAGTCACCGTCAAGAAATGGAAATGGGACGAAAACATACCATTTCGCAAAATTGGTTTGCTCTTCTTTCGAGTACGGGTCTTTGAAACCTGTCCCGGGTACGTCATTAGACGACACAAATGCACCTCAACCACACTCACCGCTTCGCTTCCAGAACAAATTATGCGTGACGAAATCTTTTGGTCGATCGGGGTCAGGTTGCAACTTTTTTGTGAGGTGTTGTAATTCTTTGTTGCCAGTACACTCGGCCTCATCATTCTCGCGACAATAGTCGATGTGGATGTGCCGCCCCATCGCTGAGCACACGAGGTTACACATCATCGGTGCACCCTCATCGTTGTTGGAGAATTTACGTC
>JBBPMY010000909.1:0-10761 GCA_038090615.1 Phylloporus gajari
GAGCTCGTACGCTGGTGGCCCTAGCTGCTGTCCTTTTAGCAAGGTTCGAGAAGCGCAAGGATACCGTTGACGCAGTAGACGCAGGAACTTTGCTACGTGAGGTGATGGACCTCGGTTCAGCAGAAAGCCACGAATACCAGATGGCAGTTTCGGTGCTGCAGTCTCATGGAGCATTTACTACAACGGAGGCACTTCGAATAGGTGACTAATTATCCACGAAGGAAGTTTTCATTTTGAACTTACCAAATGGCGACCCATGTCATTTAGGTGCTCTCTTGCTGGGCCGCTTTGAACGATCCAATGACTTAGCTGTCTTGCAACAAGCAATCTCGCTCTTGGAGACGTCAATCAGGTCTAATTCATCTGGGGATCAACATCACATCGCAGGACTATCAACACTTGGCGTCGCGTTCAGTTATCGATTCCATCGCCTTGGGAGATTGAGTGACCTGGAGGAGGCAATTTCAATCCAACGGGACATTGTTGAACGGACTCTTGATGGCAACACCCAGAAGCCTAACTATTTAAATAATCTTGGAAGTTCTTTGGTGATTCGTTTCGAGCGCCTCAAACAGCCAAGTGACCTAGCAGAAGCGATATCGAGGCAACAGGATGCTATATGCCTTGTCTCTGATGGTCATCCTGATAAGCCTAACTATCTGAACAGCCTCGGCTGCGCCTTCCAAACTCGTTTCTTTCACTTTAAACAGCCGAGTGACCTAGAGGAAGCGATTCGGAAGCAACAGGATGCTGTTCGCCACATTTCTGATAGTCACCCCAATAAACCTACCTATCTGAACAACCTTGGAAGATCTCTTACAACACATTTCCTGTGTCTTGGACAACCTAGAGACCTGGAGGAAGCAATTTTGAAGGCACGAGATGCTGTTCACCTTACTCCAGATGGCCATCCTAAGAAGCCTAGCTACTTGGCCAACCTGGGTCTCCCCTTGCGCTTCCGTTTCAAGCGTCTCGGAGCGCTGAATGACCTGGAAGAAGCAATCTCAAGTCAACATGATGCTGTTCACCTTACTCCTGACGATGCACCCCATAAGCCCGGCTTTCTACAGGCCCTTGATGACTCCTTACTGTCTCGTTTCAGGCACTTCGGACAGCTGAGTGACCTAAAGGAAGCAATTTCGAGGCAGCAGGATGTTGTTCGCCTTACTCCCCACAGTCATCCACAGAGGTCTACATATATCGACAATCTTAGCCGTTCTTTGATAACTTGTTTCATGCACTCTGGAGAGCTGAACGACCTGGAGGAGGCAATCTTGATCCAACGGAATGCGGTTAACCTGATCCTTGATGGACAGTCTGAAAAGCCTGGGCATCTATATACCCTTGGGACTTCTTTGATGACTTGGTTTGGGCGCCTTGCAGAGCTGAACAACCTGAAGGAAGCAATTTCAAGGCAGCGAGATGCAGTTCACCTTACCCCTGATGACCATCCTGACAAGCCTAGATACTTATACATCCTTGTGAACTACTTAATAACTCGTTTCGAGCACAACACGGCACTGAATGATCTGGACGAGGCAATTTCGATGTATCAGTGTGCTTTCTATCTTGTTCCTGATGGACACCCCAATGGATGTGGCCTTTTGAACAACCTTGGCATTGTTGAGAATGATGATTATGTCATCATTATTCAGCATTGATTAGATGCTAGATCATGCTTATCTTCTTATCTATCTTATCATTCTAGTAAGCATGATTACACATGATCCTATCTTAACGGATCATTACGTTTTCTATATGACACTGCTCATGTTTTGCTATTGGCTATTACTAATAGTATGATAAGAGAGTTTACTGCCATAGGCTGTTATTGTTCTATGTATTTAGAACAACCATACAGATACAAACACAATGTACTGTATATAAGGAGGAGCTCCTACCTAGTCGCTCCTCTAACAGAATCTCCATCTCTGTTCTCTTGTACTTGGTGTCTACACTAAGCACTACCCTATACTTGATTACCACCTCAAGTCTCCTTATACTAAGTGAGTATTCCCACTTAGCTCATTTCCTCTACCGTTCGGAGTATTCCACTCTGAAAGGTTATGAGCCCTGTCATCTAGACAAGGGAGTTCGTCTTTCGCTAGCACTTTTCACGATGCCTCCCTCCATCTCACGTGCAGGAGATTCGTGGTGGTTGTTGGATCTTTTGTTTCTTTATACCCTGTTTACGAACTTGTATAACGGTCTTGAATTGGCCGTTATGGTGGAGCTAATGGCTCAATGTCTGTTGTTCACTTTCAAAAATGGCTTTGCCGTTTTCCGGAAAAAATCCGAGGCTTTGATTGTGATTGCGCATGTTAAAACTCAGACACATTCACATGAGCTAATGCTGATGGTGGCGTCGAGCAGACTCATACCACCCTCAGTAAGTGACAACACTTTGGCTCAGCACCACCGAGGCACACCACCTCGAGAACCTTGTGAACAACCTTCATCGGTTGAAGAATCTTCGGAAAACCCCGTGGAACCCCCTCGAAGAGAGGAGAACCCTATGCCAGACCAATCTGGTAGACCCCCTCGGTATGAGACTTGTACCAGACAGATAGTGGATACTCACCTGGTTTCACCAGGAGTCCCCTTTGAGATCCCTTGTCCTATTTGCAACGGAGCAATAGAACGAGGAGAAATCCACCGACACGTTCATACCCTTCGAGTTCTTCAGAGTTATTAGAAACCAAGGACAACCATCCACACACACTCCCATCTCTCCCCCAAACACTCCTCTCATCCAAGCACTCGTTGAACTTTCGGAGTGGAATACTCCGAACGGTAGAGGAAATGAGTCTAAGTGGGAATACTCACTTAGTATAGGAGACTTGAGGCGGTAATCAAGGATAAGGTAGTGCTTAGTGTAAACACCAAGTACAAGAGAACAGAGATGGATATTCTGTTAGAGGAGTGACTAGGTGGGAGCTCCTCCTTATATACAGTACATTGTGTTTGTATCTGTATGGTTGTTCTAAATACGTAGAACAATAACAGCCAATGGCAGTAAACTCTCTTATCGTACTATTAGTAATAGCCAATAGCAAAACATGAGCAGTGTCATATAGAAAACGTAATGATCCGTTAAGATAGGATCATGTGTAATCATGCTTACTAGAAGAGATAAGATAGATAAGAAGATAAGCATGATCTAGCATCTTATCGATGCTGAATAATGATGACATAATCATCATTCTCAACACTCCTCCTCACTGTTCATGTTGGGAACTGTGTAAGGGTAAGACAATTTCATCCCTGTATGAATTTGATTTTACCCAAATTCTTTGTAAAAATGTCTGCGAATTGTTGATTAGAAGGAACATAAAATAGTTCTACTTCTCCAAATTCAACTGCTTTGCGAATATAATGTTGAGGAATACAAATATGTTTCGTTCTTCCTTCTTGAACTGGATTGGATGCTATGAATATAGCTCCTTGATTATCAACACACAATGGAACGTGTTTGATTGGAAGTCTCAGTTCTTCGAGAACATTTGTTATCCATTGGATTTGCTTGGCACATTCTGTCATGCCACAATACTCTGCCTCTGTTGACGAAAGGCGAACTTGTCTCTGTCTTCTTGACAGCCATGACACTATGCCATTTGCTAGAAACATTGCATATCCAGTAGTAGATCTGGATGTTTCTATGTCACCTGCCCAGTCTGTGTCAGAATAGGCAATTAATCCAGTCCTATCTCCTTCTGCGGAGTATTTTATGCACAATTCTTTAGAATGTGCAAGATATCGGATGATTTGTAGGCTTCTCATCAGATGTTCTTCTGATGGATTCGCTGAGAATTGCGACATTTTAATTACCGAATATGCCAGATCTGGTCTGGTTCCCAGCATTATGTAAAGCAATGATCCAATCACAGATTGATATTTGCTTCGAAGAACTGCATTCACTTGTCCTTGTTTAGGACGGGGTGAATATCCAGTTGGTAAAGGGACATCGGTCTCCTTGCAATTCTCTTGCTCAAAGCGTCTTATAACTTTGTCTGCGTATGCGCATTGGTCAAGGATTAAAGTTCGCTTCTTGCGATCTCTCATGATTCTCATGCCAAGATATTCTTTGGCTTCTCCTAAATCACGGCTTTCCCATTTAGACATGAATGTCTTCTTGTGATCAAGGATTTGTTTTCTGTTACTACCCAAAAAGAGAGCATCGTCAATGTAAATGATGATAATTATTATATCCTTGCCAATGAACTTGATATAGATGCCTGTATCTGAAACGCATCTTTTGAAACCCATCTTGATAAGAGACAGATTTAGCTGCTTGTTCCATTGAAGCGCAGCTTGCTTCAAGCCGTAAATGGCTTTCTTTAGTCAACAGACCTTTGATTCCTGGCCCTTTATTACGAAACCCTCTGGCTGAGTCATATAGATCTCTTCGTCCAAATCTCCAAAGAGAAATGCTGTTTTTACATCTAGTGCTTCCATTTCCCAGTTATGGAGTGCAGCTAGTGCAAACATAAGACAAACGGTTTCAAACCGTGCCACGGGTGAGAAGGTCTCTTCGTAATCTATTCCGAAAACTTGAGTAAAGCCTTTTGCCACAAACCTTGCTTTTACTCTGTTTCCAGGACGAATTGCAAAAACCCATCTTCCTTTTACGGGTTTTCGACCTTTAGGTAGATCAACCAGTTCCCATACTTTTCTCTCTTTTAGAGAATCAATCTCATTCTGCATTGCTTTGTTCCATTCTTTTTGTTCATCTTGAGGTAGTTTTGCTATATCTCGGTATTGTTTTGGAACGATGCGATCTGAGATCTGCACAGCGTTTGACATTTGATTTCGAAACCAAACACTGCTGTAGAGATTCTCCATATCATCATCTTCTTCTGGAGCTTCCTGGACTTCTATTCCTGGAGTTTGCTCCTCCTGGATTGGTTCCAGACCCTCTCTGATATCTCGTTCAATTTCCACTGGTGGTCTATCTCCATATGCATTGTCTGGAACCACTCATGGTCTAGGAACACGTTGTGATCTTCGTTCCTGTCTCATCTCCACTCCTTCTCGAGTTGTGGTTCTCTCTTCTCTCATCGGTTGGTAATGATGAGGGCGAGTTCTAAACTCCATTAATGTTTCAGTCTCTCCTTGTCTAGGAGGTAACCAGTTCCTTTTATATGGAGCTGGTACTCGCCACACAGGTGATGGCAGAGTTGGTGGAGAAGGTGGTGTAGGTGGAGAATTTCTGACTAGATATCTCTTATGTTGGTGAACATCCTGAATATTTGTTCCTCTATTATCAGGTTGTCTTCGTTTAATCCCTGGCCTAGTGGGAGTTAAACATTGTTCTGAGGGTGGTCTTTCCGGTGAAGTATGATGACTTCCTTCAAGAAGTTCTTCCCTTTCTTGGGATTCTTCTTTGGGAGAATGTCTCAACTCTGGTCGGTCATCATGATCATCTGATGACTCAGATGGATCAGGAAAATAGTATGGTTGAAATGGTTCTCCTCTATAGGGTTCGTACGGATCAGGAGGAATGTTTGGTTCCTGATCTATCCCTATGGGGACTCGAAAGTATTCGTATCTGTCTGGTGATCTAGGTCTTTGAGGTTCCAGATTGTTATCAGGTGCCTCTTCGTCCATCATGGGAATAGGGGCAGGTCCATCTTCTTGATCTTTGGAACATTGTGGAAAATTGTTTTCATCAAAAGTGACATGAGTGGATACGACAACATGATGTTTTATTTTTGACCAAAAACGCCATCCTTTTGTGTTTGGTTCATATCCGATGAATGTCATTTCCTCTGATTTGGGTGACAGTTTGTCAGGCCTTTGTTCAGGAGGAATGAACATGTAGGCTTTACATCCGAATACTCGGAAGTAAGAAGCATCTGGCTTCTTCCCATCAGATTTAAAGATCTCGATAGGAGTTTTCCAATTGTGACGTCTCATGGGTTGCCTATTATAGATGTGGATAGATGTTTCCATGGCATCTTGCCAAAATGATTTTGGCAGACAGGCATGATGGCGCATTGCCTCAGCCTTTTCTAGTATGGTTCTATTAAATCTCTCAGCTCTTCTATTTTGCTGAGGTGTATGAGGGGTTGAAGTTTGATGAGTAACGCCTCTGGAAGTGAGGAACGTTTGAAACTCATGACTTATGAATTCCCCCCCTCGGTCCGAACGGACAGAGCCTAATTTATGGCCCGTGAAGGTTTCGGCCCAAGAAACCATATTAGAAAAATGCCTAAAAGTGTCTGACTTGACCCGCAAGAAAGACGTAAGAGCATATCCAGAGTAGTCATCAATGAATGTGAGAATAAACTTAGCACGTGAACGTGGTTTGATTGGCATTGGGCCGACTAAATCAGTGTGAACTAGTTCAAGTGGACGAGATGCTCGTTTATCAGATTGAGGAAAGGCGCAATCGGGCATTTTACCCAAAGAACATCCTTTACAGGGAATGTTCTGTGATGTTTCTCGGAGTTGAAGAACTCCAGTTAGATTCGTGTGAGCGTGTCACAAAGCGTTTTTGGATGTATGTCCAAAACGTTGATGCCAAATCTGATAAGAATTGATGTCCACAAGAGAGGTTACAGATCCTATCATTGGAGTAATCATGTTCGACTGAAACCAATGTAGGTTGTTAGTGGGTGATGAGGCTATTGCCCGAATCACTTCACATCCTCTCTTGTCCCAAATGCTGGATCCTTTTGAGGTTATCTCACAGCGAAAGCCGTGGTCTGTTAACGAAGGAACAGACAATAGTCTGTTTACCATATGTGGAGCATACCATACATCGTTTAGTGTAACGACTGTTGGATCTATTGCACCATCTGTTTGTTTTAGAAGAACTGTGCCTGGTCCGTAAAGCGGAGATGATTCTCCATTGGCTACGGATGCATTTTTGATGTTTTTGTTTAGATGAACGAAGTCATCTATATATGGTGATAAATGGTGGGTGCATCCACTATCAATCATCCAATGATTCTTAGAAAAATCACTCTTCGGAGATTCTTCTCCGATATAGTAGCAAAGGTATTCATTGCTCTCTTCATCATAGAAGGTTACTCTATCATCGTCCTCAAAGTCTAATCTCTGTCTCTCATATACATGAGGTCCTCTTGCAGGAATGTTTCCTTCGTGAGTAGGATTAGCTTTGTGAAACATGTCAGCTTGTTTCTTCAAACAACTGTACATGTCACCTGTTGGTATATCATACACTTGTTGTGTATGACTCACGGTATGTTCATCGTGGTTCTGATGATCTAATAACCCTTGAGTTTGTCTCTTTGGACAATCTCGAGGATTACCTTTCTCATGTGATCTCACATGGACAGAAGCATTGAATGCTTCTGTGGATGTATAAGGTATCCTCTTCGTGTGAAGAGTGCTATGATTGTTAAAGTGATTTGTTTGTGAAATCAAACCTCCTATGGCTATCACTGTTTTCTTCTTCTTCTCCCCTCTCTTCTTGGTTTGTCTCGAAGCTTTCTCTTGCTTCGGTGTTTGGTCTTGATCAATCTTGATCGGAATCCGAGAAGGTCCTGCTCCATCTTTCATCTCGGAGTTAGAAAGAGGAGCTCCTTCGAAAGGAAAGGCGATGAACATCGTCTATACCTGAATCTTCTTGTCCCGTTTCCCATGTATTTAAATTCTCCGGAGGTTCCTCCAGGCTATAGATAACTCCTTCAGGAGCTTCTGGCCAAGGAGGCATGTCCTCATTCCAGTGTGCTTCCTCTGCTTCATTCAATTCATCAGTTTCGCTTTCCATGATAACTTCATGTATGAAACCTTGTTCTCCGTCTACCATGTTGGTAGCAGGTGCTTTCCCTTTCCCTTTGTTCTGCTTTCTCATCTTGAAACCAGCTTGGCTAGCTTCCTTTTTATCTTTAAAGGAAGTGGGTCTCCTTTGGAACTTAGCGCGTCCTCAAGGACCACTGTTTCCAGAGGGTTGGTTCAGTCTCGAACCACTAGCCTTAAAAGGACACCATTTATTATAAGTGGGTGGTCCCTTGCAAATGACATTTGTTCTATTCGCAGTACTTACTTGTTGAGAAGTAGAAGGTCCTGCTTCTACGTTTGAGATTCTGGTTTTGAGATTACGTCTCGATGCAAGCATCAAGACTTCTGCCAAGATTTTGGTGGTTATAGTATCCACCGTAAAGTTGGTGATTTCTGTGGTTAACGCCACGGTAGAGCAGAATTGGTACATATCTCCAGGAAGGCGTTCCAAAAGGAACATAGCCTTGAAGGAGTCGGGAAGAACAAGGCCAGCGTCTTTCATCTGATCAAAGAGTGAAGTAACACGATTAATATCTTTGCTTGCTGTTCTCGGGTTTATGGTAACCCGGTTGGCTTGGTGGAACAGATGGAACTGTCCAGCCAAACCTCTAGATGCAAATAGAGACTGTATCTTCTCCCAGATCGCCTTTGATGCTGAGAGTTTTACGGCTTGATCTGCATAGTCATATGTGACATGATGAATAAACGCGTCACTGATGGTGTTGGCAATGATGCCACACACTCTTTTGTCAATGACTTCCCACTTTTCTCGGTCAGCGTTTGCTGTACTGACATAGGTAGTGGTTCCTGAGATCCAGGACCAAACAGAGAGGGACTGTAGAATGGATTGGAGACGTACGCTCCATATGGGATAGTTGGTGGGACCTTTAAGAATCAGTATGTGTGTGATGATTGTGTTATCGGTCTTGAAATCGGGAGATACAGCAATGGCAGCCATTTATAGGAGGTGGATGAGATCTATCAAACCATATTCAGCAAATAGTTCTTCATATACATATGATAAAAGATTAAATTCAGATGGTACTTCTCGTGTTCCCTCTTCATCCGAAGAATCTGGTAATGGAAAATCCTGAGGGCGTGGAACCCAGGTAGATCTCCTTCTTCTGGATTGCAACCAGAGAAGGGTTCATCGTCCCTTTTTATTAAACCCGGTAGGTTTAAGAGAGTCCCAGTAGTTTCTTCGATCCTCTTTGTTCCTCGGAAGCGGAGATGTAGAAGATGAATGTGTAATTGGATCGGAACAATGTCTTTCGAATGATTTAAGGTGCAAATATTCGAAGTAATGGGGGTTTTTAAAGGTAATAACCCTCCCATTTCTTTCATGAGACAACGTTTTTGAACTTGTTGTTTCAAAAGGAAAATCTATAGTATATAGGTTGTTCCAAGCATTCAATTGAGCGACAGTAGACATATTGTAATCTTCAAAATAGGAACTATCTCCGTGAAAATTGTCCAAGGGCCAAAGAGGATGTAGAGAAGAACTACCATAGATCCTAAGTGCATCTTCTAGTTCTTCGTTTTTCTTCGCCTTGCTCAGCAGCACGTCTCTTTCCGAGTCGGTTAGCTCAGTAAAGGTACTCAGTACGTCCGAGATTCCTTGTGCTTGCTGAGAGGGCGCAGTAGACATCATCTTCAGAAGTGGTTCCTGCGTGTTGAAGGATCAGCTTCTGAATAGCCAAGGATTTTTTGTAGATCTCAGGCGTCCTCTCCTTCATGAGGGCCCGGAAGTGCTTATCAAAGCACTCATTCCACTCCTTCACTCCCATTCCTACTCTCCTCCCGTACTCTTCTGTCAGTTCTCCCCTATGCCATCCTTCATCTGCGTTCTCTAACCAATCCTGGTTGTCAGGTATGTAGTTAGGGTTTTTAGACTTTATAAATAAAAGGTTCGCATATGATGGAGGAAATAAGTCCGTTCTAAAAATTTCCCAACCTTGGTCTCGCACCACGTAATCAGCCGCGTCTTCATAAGATGCAGTTGGGAATGCCCATCCTGCACCCTCATAGGCCTTGCCTATGGACTCCGTCCAGTATGATAAGGTGCAGACGGAGTGCCTCACTCCAGACTCACAGGTCTGGATTCGGAAAGGGTAGACCGTCCGAGTGGAGTATCGGACTTTCTCCTGTGGGATCTGATGGTGCAGCTGAGGGTACGTTAGTCCCAGCTGTATCTCCGCTATTTGGAGTCGGTCTACCTCTACTTCTCTCTTGACCGTTGGTTGGTGATGAAGAGGAAGGAGGCGAGGCGGCTGGTGGAAGTGGGCGAAGAGCAACATTCCATCTTCTTGACAGTGAAGGACGTTGCTGACTGTCCTCTGCTCTTTGACTCAGACTTGTAGGAAACAGTCCAGGTCCCAGGGTCGTACTTGCATGAGCTCTCCATTGGGGAGCTGTTGGAGGAACTCCCCCCTGACGTCTACGAGCTGTGCGCTGCCTAGATTGGCCAGTGCTTGTAGCTGCTCGTAGTTGGCTCGCTCCGTTTGAACTGGAGCTTTCAAATTCACCGAAGTGGGGGGCTTCAAGAGCCACTGTCTGAACAATCCCTCCGTCATCCTGTGTGGTTCCTCCTCTAGAAGGAGGGTCTCCATTCTCGCCGCTAGTCTGGGTGATGGTGGGTACTGTAGGGTTGGTGAGGACGGAGGGGTTGACTGCGAGGGCTCATTCTGCATCGAGCCTCTGCTGGAGGGTGCGTCGTGCTGTGAGAGTGAGGATGGAATGGATGGAGTTGAGGACAAGTGCCTCTCTGATGGCAAGGGCTTCTTCTTCCTCCTCGGGTCTGTGGTTTTCATTCTGTGGAGTCCGAGGAACATCAGTGAAACACCCCCCCTATGTACAGCCCTATACAGCTCTGTAGGTGTACAGCAAGGTCCCCCTCTGTATAGTTCTGTACAGAATCTGTACAGCTCTGTACAGACATGCAACTCTGTACAACTCTGTACAGAGCTTCTGTACTAGGTCTGTACAGCTCTGTACAGCTCTGTACAGACCTGT
>JBBPMY010000910.1:0-10756 GCA_038090615.1 Phylloporus gajari
TACAGAGAGGCTACTATATCCCCGCCGGCACCACGATACGCGGCAACCATTGGTATGTCTGGCGCCTTTGTCCAAACCCTGTACGACAGGGACCTGATCTAAAAATAGGGCTATAAGTCGAGACCCTACTTACTTTTCTAGCCCCGACCAATTCAATCCCCAACGGTGGTTCGATCAAAGTGGAAAACTACGCACTGACCTGAATTGTTATGCATTTGGCTTTGGCCGGAGGTACGCGTCCGATTGCTCTCTGCGCGCGCGCTGGTTTGGCCATACGTATTGTCGGCTAGGGTATGTCCAGGGATGAATTTCGCAAACCACTCCATGTTTATCGCACTCGCGCTCTTGTTGTGGTCGTTTCGCTTCTCAGAGTTTCCGGACGCACCGATTGATACGACGCCGGATATGGATTCGACGGTGGCACGTTTGCTGCCGTACGAGGTCAAACTCGAGCCACGTGTGGGATCAGTGGCGCGGCTGAGAGAGATGATGACGGTGTAGAGTGTGTGGGTTATCGCCATGTCTGCGTTTGTCTTCTCACTTGAAGCAAACAGGCGGGGACCTGAATCGGTGCATGATAAAGTTTTGTGACACGTGTAGCTGAAATCTCCCTCCATGTCAGATGTATCTATTACAGCCTGTATATACAAGCTCTACTTTACATCTAAATTCTAGTAGTTCTGTTCCGTTCAAGCAACATTCTTTCCAACGCGATCTAGAATGACAGATACTCGAACTGTGCTAAAAAGGATCGTCATGAGAAGGAAATCTTGGATCGACGGCACATGAACAAGGCGTATCACAAGCCTTTACTACTATAGTCGTTTTGATAGACATTCGCATTTCCTTCAAGTTGCCACACATCAGACCGAAAAACTATCAGAAGCTTCTGCATCAACATGATTTTCACATCTGCACTTTAGGTAGTACAAGTGTGAAAAGAAAGCAAAGTCTGGAAAAGTAACAGAGGGGATTTTAAGCCGCAAGGTTGAGCTTGCGCATCCAAGGTGGCCCTCATAAACACGTCTTACAATCTTATGATACGACGCGTGCCGTTCTCATTGTCTACGCCACGTGTGGCAAGTGCACGAACACAGCAATGATGGTATTCAACACACGTTTTTACAACGTTGCCATCAATCCCTCAACCATGCCTCTTCGATACATGACTCAAACTTCACCTGGAACGGCGCAAAGTATGCCACAGTAATGTCCGTGTTATACTTGGTGTTAATCGGCGCATTTGGGCATTGAGAGATTCGGAATGACTAGAGCAGCAATGCGAGGCCGATAAACGTCGTGCGGATTGCGAAAAACATCCCTTCACATGCTCTTCACCAACATTAGTGATATCATAAGAAGACTGGGCAGGGATATACATACCTTCGACCAAAGTCAAACGTAAAGTGGTTTGTGGTGATGTCGGTGCGCACCTTGCCGTTTTGATCGAGCCACGTCGAGGATTAAACGTGTCGGGCTCGGGGAATACAGTAGGGTCCCTGCTGATGGCCCTATTTTCATTGCCTCAGATATCCGCCTGGAGGAGACTCGATGAGATGGGCCAACTTACCAGTGGTCACCTTGTACCTTGTACCGGCCGGGATACAATAGCCTTTCTGCAATCGATATGAGGTCTAATCAAGTGCATTCAGGTGAAAATATCATACCCAGATGATATCTCTCGATGAAAGATGCGGAAGACCTTTGAAAAGAATCAACCATGGTGAGGTTCAATGCACGATGCTGAACTGCTTTACCTAGGGGTGCGAGAGGTTTCCAGCGAAGTGCCTCCGACATAAACGGATGTAGTTGAGGTAGCGAATTCCAGGCGCTGATAAATAAGCTTACGTCTGTCCATTCCAACAACCCTGTCCAATTCTTCCTGCACACGTGCTTGTGCGTCAGGGGAGCAGGCAGCCGCCATGACCATCACGCTTGTGGTATTGGCACTCGGAAACCCCCGCCTCCGTCCATGATCGAAAAAAGAGCCGAGTCATCATATCATATCGGATCCGGCCTCGTAGAGGGCTCCAGCAAGGTAAGCCATATCATCAAAGGAGAACCGATGTTCACCAGTACTTCCTAGCGTCACTCTCGAGAACGAGGGGGCCAGCATCCTCGGACGAGCAGACTTTTCACTGAGTTACACTGACATATTCTAAATCAAGATTACTGTACCAACGCACGTCTAACGCGGTCCAATTGTTCGCTGTAGAATTTGAAATCCGAGTTGTGACTCTTTGAGGCGTCTTCCATATTCAGGGACATGTTTCAACCAAGGGAAACTATGGACGAGGTAAGCACCAGGTCGCATCGCTTCATTAAAGTGCGCCATGACTTGTTTCACTCCGAGAGAGGCCGGGTCATCGACGGATGTGGGGCCTGACTTGCCATATGCGACACGCAAGATGATTGGTGTAGCAAACCTAGAACAAGACACGTTGATACCATCACAGGAATCATGGAGTGTACTACGACGTACCGATGAGCAAGCTTTTGATGATTCTTTGTATCATCGAGAAGACCAAGAATGTGGTTTGTCTCCTGTTCAAATTGAATATCCTCGTACGATTCCACGGCCGCGGGTTGTAAATGTGCATGAATGACCTTCTTGAGCCGACGGAGTCGATCGCCACTACTTGTCAGGACCATTCGTTTGTTTCCCGAGAAATTTTCACCAGTGGCGATCAAGGGAGGACGGTCTGCAAGGGCGCTACCTTCCTTTTTCATGATCTCAATAGCGGCCAACGGATCTATCTGGATGGTACCAGATCGTGAGGATGCCAAGAGTGTCTGGAAACGTACCAAAGGACCTGTACGACACGCAACTACGGGTCAGTAAACAGCCACAACGACGAGTCGAAGAGGACGCACCAGAAACAGTTCAGGTCAAGCAGATCGCACCGGATGTCGAAGCCCACGCGTCGGAAGCGTTGGGACACGTCGAGGATCCAAGAGACGTGCCGAAGAACTTGCGGACAATGTCAGAATATGTTAATGAACGAGCAGAACTAGTGGAGGAGGGACACTCACCACCAGCCCCAAAGGACCCAGGCGACCCTAGCGACAAAACGGCCGCACTACACGATGCCCAGGGCGCCAGGTCGATCTGAGCGCAGTGGATCAAGGTCCACCAGGACGAGTAGGCAACGAGATCAAAGTCAGAGACGTCGGAGGTGATTGGGACCACAGGAACCGTGTGAATGGTGTCGGATACGATGGGAAGTGGTGTCGCATGGATGGCGCAACGAGCGGCGCATGCTGCGACTCGCAACAAGTCGAAATGTGACCGCTAGCTGAACATCGAGCGGATCACGGCGCACATACTTAGACCATACAGGACGCATCCAAGGTAGCCCACCGAATATTTGAGACTGCGACAACGTTGAGGAAGGCTCAAACGAGCGCTAGAGCTAAGAGGAGTGAGCAGGACCAGGAAGACTCACCATTGAAGGTGAACTGTAACATTTACCCAGATTGTATCGGGGGAATCAGAGGTATCGTATTTGATGCAGATTAACAGGATAAGTAGAGGAAGTGTGCTGGAGGCACGACGAACGAGGACGATGAGCTCAAGGCGACCACGCAGCAAGAGCGCTACCACCACAAGTCTACCATAAGTATATGGTAGCTGGTCGAGGGCTACAGGGACGTGTCGAATGGCCTCACGTCACGGCCAGTCCTGGATCTGGCCATCGTGCGTCATGTTCAGTACGCAGCGAAATGCATCGACTATCGTAGTAACACCGTACCAATTCGTCACCTTCCACCGTCTCTCTTGAAGTAGATGAGTTCATCTTGTGGACCGATACCGAGTAGCATACACCACTAGACAGTATATGGACAGTGCAGACACGAACAATGCATAGCACCCATGATGGGCGGCAACGCGTGCGTAAAAAGCATTGAAACATGAACTACTCCACCTGTTCAGAGGCAGACATGAATAAGGAATGAAAAAAGGCCGAGGCAGCTCCATCTGGGAATCCCTCGCGGATGGGTATGGTAGTGCAGGGCTAGCACCCGAGTCGAATATAAAGCCGAAATGTTCGACGAATGACTGGCCCTTCCACGAGCGTGAACGGATGGGACCGTTAAGGACCGACGAAATTTGTTCCAGCGAGCTTCAAGAAAAAACCCGGCAAAGGGCATAGGCCGCGAACAGATAACTGGTATGAGTCTTCCAGAACGCAGATTGCTGCATCGTGCACCAAGATGTCGGAACTGTTAGTCGACAATGGACAGATTGAAATTCAACTGTGCCTCCTCGCTCAACGAGTTACATCATGCGCTGGGCCCCTCGGCATCTATTTTCCATCCCCATATTCAGGAAGAATACGCCGTAAGAGATCATTGGGCCCGGGCATTGGTGAAAAAGAGTCGTGATGCGCAGCCACAGGTGGCGCAGAGTCCAGACAGCCCCATGGGGACGCCGCGGTCTTTGGTAGAGAGTGAGACCGCAGTAGATGTGGAACAGAAAGAGACCCTGACACTAAGACGCGTCACGACTCAAGCGCTGTGTCACGAAATCGCATCAAAGCCTGCATGTACATGAGCCGGGCGCCCACACTGTAATTTCTTTGTCCGTCTGGGAACGAGCGCTGGTTGTCAGTAGATAACTGCGATACCGCGCACATGGGTCACCGTATATGCGTTGAAAACTATGGCTTGATTGGTGATGAGCCAGTCTCCTTTCGACCAAAATGTAAGACTAAATCAGACGGAAAAATCAAGGTAAACTACTTACCACTATCACTTCAAAGGTAGTCCTTATTGGTCGGATAAGAGGTGTCATGATGCCTGTAAGAGAATATTGAGCTACTAGTTGCAAAGGTAATGCGAGAAAACACTGACCTTGGCGGGGCCGAAAAGAAACCCCGGTCTTTGGCAGCGCCACAAATCATAGTGGTTTTCAACCGCCGCGCCAACTCAAGCAATGACTGCCTCTACTAGCCAGTAGCGTGAAGGTATGTAGTAGACGATGTGTACTGGTTGCCTCTCGACCGTCATACATCATACATCATTTTTCAGAGACCTAGCGTTGTGATGGTGTTTCAATGGAACAGGGGGCGGATTGCCTCCCCGGGGATCGCACTCCAACTTACCACGAGATAACCTCCGAGAGGGCTGTACCACCAGCGTTGTTGTAATGTACAGTTCCTGGCTAGTTCATTGGTATTGCTGTAATTGGCTAACCACGGAACGCTAGAGGGGAAGCAATCAAGGCTAGGCTGATGAGATCCGAGAGTATCGTGTGCGCGTTCAACGAAACTCGTAAGCCTTTAATGCCCCTTTCTGCATAGGCTCCTTCCGAAACTCACAAGACACCCTTAGAAACTTGCTTCATTTAATCATGGCCTTTTCACCGGGTATCGCCCTCGGTGATACTCCCTCATGCCAAGTTTTCGAAGTCTAAGGAAGTTCCTGTATCACCTGACGTGGGCGCTGCAATGAGACACGGTACGTATACTGCATACGTTGAAAACGCTCAATCTGACGTGATAATCAGTGCTTATCAAACGCTCCTTTCGTCATCTTGGGATTCTCCGAAAGGTGGCGCAGGCGGAGATTGAGCGGATGATCTCTCCATCAACCTTGCTGTGTCGAAGGGCGCAATCAAGTACTTCGATACGGATAAATGCTGCTACATGACGAAAGGGGGTGCAACTGCACGTCGCCATGCCACTCTCATCGAACTCGTCGCTCGCGACTACTCCTCTTGCAGCTCTTATCGTGACGCTTGTGCTTATAGGTGTTCTTGTCAAGAGACGACAATTGTCGTGCGTAAAGAATGGTATTCCACTTCCTCCGGGTCCTCCTGCAGGATGGTTCTGGGGTAGTACCGCCCCGACTAAACAGTAAGGCAATCCTATCCATGTTTTTGCCATATCTGCCCTAACCCCCTCTTTCAAGTATCAGCACCACCTTCAATGACTGGACTGATCAATACGGACCGGTCATTACACTTCGTCAGGGCAGTAAGATTTCGGTCGTGATCACACGCGTCGATGTAGGACAACACTTTTTATCTGCCTATTACAGTTATCCTGATCATTTCGTTGCTTGTTTCTTACAGGCGGCCACCGAGCTCATGGAAAAGGAGGGTGGCGCAATCGCAGATCGTCCTCCAAACATTGCTGCCAGCGAAATTCTCTCAGGAAATAAACGAATGTTACTTACAGGTGCTGGAGAACGGTTGCGGCGGTTCAGAAGAACTGTTCACACCCATTTGCAGCCAAAGGCCGTGGAATTGTACAAGGATACCCAGCTCGAACAAGCAAAGGCGTTCGTCCTCGGCCTCCTCGATGATCCGAAGAACCACCAAAGGCTTTCCCATCGGTACGTACCAATACAGTACGACAAATGTGTCGCTGAGCGTACATTGTTCCAGGTATTCCACATCAATCATCCTACGCGTCGCGTACGGCAGATCGGCTCCCACTTCTACCGATGATCCAGCCTTTGTCAACGTGAAGGAAGTTATTGATCACTTCAACGAAGCGATGCGGCCTGGCGCATATCTTGTCGACCGCTTCCCTTGGTTGAAATATATCCCTGGATATGGAAGACGTCTCAAAGAGCATCACGATTCTGATTCCAAATTTTACAACGAACAGCTGGGCCGCGTTGAATATGAAATGGTAAACACTACTCTAGTATTGGACCTTGACGATCTAACGAAAGAACAACCCTAGTCGTTGGGTGATGCTGGTCCGTCGTTCTCTCGAGCGTTGTTGGAAAGTGTCCAGGAACATCAGTTCTCGTTTGATGAAATGGCCTATATTTCCGGAGCCCTATATGAGGCCGGATCTGACACGGTATTGCGACCTTTTCACGCGCCTAGGAATCGACTCAATGATATATTTAGACTGCGAATGCTCTGACTGGTATGCTGATGGCAGCAGCCTGCTTCCCCTCCACGCAGGCACGGGTCCAGGAAGAGTTAGACAATGTCGTCGGAATGGATAGGTGTAAGCCAACTTATCTTTTATACCTGTCCTGTCATTTTACATGGCTGTCCATTAGTACCGACCTGGAGCGATTGGGACTCGCTTCCGCAACTACACGCGTTCATCTCCGAGGCAATGCGTTGGCGGCCTGTTGCACCCCTTGGTAACGCAATTCTGATCCATGTATCATGATTCCAATGATCATTCTCACAGGTGTTGCGCACCGATCGACAAAGGACATACTCTGGGTACACCTTTTATTACTAAGCTTGATCCATCTGATGTGGATTACAGAAAGGCTACTATATTCCTGCCGGTACCACGATACGCGGTAACCATTGGTATGCCTGGCGCCTTTATCAGAACTTTGTACTGCGGGGACCTGATTTAAAAATAGGGCTATCAGTCGAGACCCTGCCTACTTTCCCGACCCCGACCGGTTTGATCCCCAACGATGGTTCGATCAAAACGGAACACTGCGCAATGACCTGAATTGCTATGCATTTGGCTTTGGTCGGAGGTACGCGTCCGATTGCCCTCCCGTGCGCTAGTTTGGTCACATGTATCGTCGGCTAGGGCATGTCCTGGGATGAACTTCGCAAACCAATCCATGTTTATCGCACTCGCGCTCTTGATGTGGTCATTTCGCATCTCCGAGCTTCCAGGCGCGCCGATTGATATGACGCCGGATATGGATACGACTGTGGCACGTTTGCCGTCGTACGTGGTCAAACTTGAACCGCGTGTGGGATCAGAGGCACGGTTGAGGGAGATGATGACAGTGTAGAATGTACGCAGGTTATCACCCTGACCGTGTTTGTGTTCTCACTTGAAGCAAACAGACGGGGACTTGAATCCATGCACGATAACGTTTTGTAGCACATGTAGCTGAAATTTCCCTCCATGTCAGATGTATCCATTATAACCACCGCATGCAGGCTCAACCTTGCGTCTAGATTCTAGTAGTCCTGTGCCATCCAGGCATTATTCTTTCCTATGTGACCAACTGTGCTAAAAAGGATCTTCATGAGAAGAAAATCTTGGATCGAC
Organism: Phylloporus gajari; assembly: GCA_038090615.1. Lineage (NCBI taxonomy): Eukaryota > Fungi > Basidiomycota > Agaricomycetes > Boletales > Boletaceae > Phylloporus > Phylloporus gajari. The sequence continues at coordinate 8,001 of JBBPMY010000910.1, forward strand.
GGCACACGAACAAGACAACAAGTCAAAAGCCTTTACTACTACTGCCGGTTTGATAGGCCATCAGGAATGAGTTCACATTTCTTTCTCGTCACGCCCACGCATCACTGACGATGACCGGAGGGCTATCAGCTTGCGCGTCAACATGATTCTCACATGTGCACCGTAGGTGGTACGGGTGTTCATTACGCCACTGACATGTTTCCCAAGTGTCAGACATGACAATCCCATGCTGATTGATAACAGCAACAAGAAAAGAAAGAAATCTCTGGGAAACAGAACCGACAGAGAGGGTATTTTGAACCGCAAGGTTGAGCTTGCGTATCTAAGGTGGCCATTGTAAATACATCCAAGAATCTTATGATACAACACGGGCTGTTCTCATTGTCTACGCCATTGTGGCAAGAGCGCGAACACAGCAATGATGGTACTCGGCGCAGATGTTCACAGCGTTGCCATCATATCCCTCAATCGTGCCTCCCCGATCCGTGACTCGAAGTTCACCTCGAACGGCGCAAAGTGCGCCACAGTGTTGTCCGTGTCATGCTTGGTGTTGATCGGTGCATCCGGACATTGAGAGATTCGGAATGACCAGAGCAACAATGCGAGGCCGATAAACGTCGTGCGGTTTGCGAAAAACATCCCTCCGCATGCTCTTCACAAACATTGAGTGACATCGTAAGACTGGGTAGGTGTACACATACCTTCGACCAAAGCCAAATGTAAAGTAGTTTGTGGTGATGTCGGTGCGCACCTTGCCATTTTGGTCGAGCCAACGTTGAGGATTAAATGTGTCAGGCTCGGGGAAGACAGTAGGGTCCCTGCTGATGGCCCTATTTTCATTGCCTCAGAGATCTGTCTAAGGGAAACTCGACGAGATCAGCTAGCTTACCAGTGGTTGCCTTGTACCGTAGTACCGGCCGGGATACAGTAGCCCTTCTGCAATCGACATGAGGTTTAATCAAGTGCATTCAGGTGAAAATATCATACCCAGATAATATCTCTTGATGAATGATGGGGAAGACCTTTGGAAACAGTTAGCCATGAAGTACAATCCTGGATGTTGGACTGCTGTACCTAGGGGTGCGAGGGGCTTCCAGCGGAATGCCTCCGACATAAATGCATGTAGTTGAGGGAGCGAATCCCAGTCGCTCCAGGTAGGGACTGGTGGAGTCATATAACTTAGAACAATAAGAAAGTAGCAAGGATAAATGAACTTACGTCTGTCCATTCCAACGACCCTGTCCAGTTCTTCCTGCACACGTGCTTGTGCGTCAGGGAAGCAGGCGGCCGCCATGATCATCACAGTTATAGCATTGGCACTCTGAAGCCCACCTCAGTCTATTATCGAAGAAAGAGCCGAGTCATCATACCGTATCGGATCCGGCCTCGTAGAGAGCTCCAGCAAGGTAAGCCATGTCATCAAAGGAGAACCGATGTTCATCAGCACTTTCCAACATCGCTCTTGAGAACGAGGGGCCGGCATCCTCAGACGACTAGATATTTCACTGAGCTGCACTGACATTTTCTAGATCAAGGTTACTGTACCAATGCACGCCGAACGCGGTCCAATTGTTCGCTGTAGAATTTGAGATCCGAGTCGTGATGCTCCTTGAGACGTCTTCCGTATCCGGGGACATGTTTCAACCAAGGGAAGCTTTCAACGAGATAAGCACCAGGTCGCATCGCTTCATTAAAGTGCGCCATGACTTGTTTCACTCCAACGAACGCTGGGTCATCGACGGATGTGGGGCCTGATCTGCCATATGCGACACGCAAGATGATCGATGTAGCAAACCTAGAACAATAGACGTTGATACCATCACAAAGATCATGGAGTGTACTATGACGTACCGATGAGCAAGTTTTTGATGATTCTTTGGGTCGTCGAGCAGACCAAGAATGAGGTTCGTCGCCTGTTCAAATTGAATATCCTTGTACGATTCCACGGCCGAGGGTTGTAAATATGCGTGAATGACCTTCTTGAAACGACGGAGTCGGTCGCCACTGCTTGTCAGGACCATTCGTTTATTTCCCGAAAGAATTTCACCGGCAGCGATCAAGCGAGGGCGGTCTGCGAGAGCGATACCCTCTTTTTCCATGATCTCAATAGCGGCCTATGGAGCTATCAGTATAGATAAAACCATCACAAGAAAACCTTGTCCTACATTGACCCGTGTGATGACAATAGAAATCTTATTGCCTCGGCGGAGTGTGATCACAGGACCATACTCGTCAGCCCATTCATTCAACGTGGTACTGATGCTTGAGAAAGGTATTTAGTTAAACAACAAGCAACATATATGGGATGGTCTTACTTGACTGTTGGCGCGGTACTATCCCAGAGCCACCCAGTGCCGCGAGGACCAGGGGGAAGCGGGATTCCACTCTTTGACGTTCCTAGCCGTCGATTCTTCTGCAAGGCACCTAGTACTACCAAAGTCACGATAAGAACTGCGACAGGGGTAGACATGAGCGATGAGTCCGAAGAGAGAGTCATGGTGACGTGCTATTTCGCCGGTCTTTGGTCGACTGTATTTATCCATGTCAATATGCTTGATCGCTCCTCCTAGCCCACAGCCAGGCTGATGGTGGAGAGATCATCTCCGTGATCTCGGACAAAACTACCTTTTGGGGAATTCCAAGATAGCGAGGAAGGCATTGGATAAGCACCAACTTTCACGTCAGACTGAGCCGCTTTCGACGGGAAGGTATACGTACTTCTTTGTTTCGCATTGTAGCGCTGGTACGAGATGAGG